>VZRR01009514.1:575223-638642 GCA_013398015.1 Oreocharis arfaki
GAGACGGGGCTGGCCGTGGGCTGCTGCATCGCGGCGGCGCTGAGCTGGGAGCGGCCCCTCCGCAGCCTGGGCGGCTTCGTCTGCGCCAACCTGCTCTTCTGGTGAGCCAGCCGCGCCGGGGTGGGCGCCGGGGCCGGGGTCGGGACCGCCCCCCGGGATGGGAGAGCCCCCGCCCGGCCCGCGCCGCCCCGCCCGGCACGGGCGTCTCCTCCCCCGCCCCGCGCTCCCCTCGGCCCCCGGGAGGAGCGTTCGCCCCCATTCGCTCTCCTCTCCCGACCGCCCTTCGCGGGGAGCTGACCCGCGCCCCCATTACTCTCTGCGAGGAAAGGTTCTGCTTTTCGCTTCACCTGCGCCACGGCATTCCCTGCCCCCGGCCGCCGCTCCGGGTCTGGCCATGGCCCTCGCGCCGAGTGCATCTGCTTGGTCGGGTTCTTTCACCCTCGGTGTCTGCCCCAGCCCTGCACACACACACGTTCTGCTCCCGTTTCCCACAGCACGATGTGTGATGATGATGATGAGGAGGAGTCTCAGATGGAAGCTGAGCGGGGCAGCTGCAGGACACCCCGCCGAGAACTCGCATTTGTCACAGCCGAGATGAGCCGCGGGCCCGCATTTCTGTGCAGAGTTTTGAAACCTGCTGAAATCAGGCCCCGAGCCCATCGGCAGTGCTGTGCTGATGCCCTGGTCCAGTACTTTAGAGTTCACTTTGGGTATATGCACTTTTCCGAATTGGTGGCCTACTTAGTGGAGTCTTTGTGGAGACAGCCGGAATGTTACTGCAGTGCACCAGTTCTCTTTTTGGACTAAGCTTTTTGTAGTCGGAGACAGTTTTGTTGAATAAACCCCAGAGATTACCATAAGGACGTGTTCATTGTTGTGTTTGTCATGTCTCTTCTGTTAATTTCTGTAGGAAAAAACTTGTCTTTTTGTGTGAAACTTCTTCAGGGCTTTCCTAGGTTTTGGCAATGCCTATGTTTTTTGCTTTCTGATCTGAAATGTTGCTGTATGCCTGCTTGGTTATGTAGAGCAGTTTATAAATTAGTGCTCTGTCTAATAATACTGCAGAGGCACTTAAGACTGAATAGTGTTTCTTTTCCTGTGGCTAAAACTGCCTTCTTTCCTCTTAAGCAAATAAGAGGTAAACAAGCAGTGTGGTGGATTAATAGCGAACTCCTCTTGGTTCTCTATAACCCTAACAGTGTGATATTTAAACATGAGATCCAAGTCATTGAAAGAAAACTTTCTGAAGCTTTGTGCTGCACAAGAAAATCTCTGCAAATATTTTCGAAAACATTTTATCCTCTTTGATCCCAGAAGCAGAGTGTGCGTGATGTCTGATTTATGTTGACTTTTATTACTTGTCTTGCTCTTAGGTATCTGTGGTAAATCCTTTCATTGAGAAAGTTACATGGTTTTGCTCTCATTTTCTGCATGCTTCAGAGGTCACCTGTTCTTTCAGCCATTTGGAAGAGTCATAATGCTTTATGTTTCTTTTCAACGTGGTTCTCATAAAATTTTCAGGGACAACATCTAGCAGAATACATTTCCATGTCTCAAGTAATAGTAGCTGCTGGGCAACCTGTTGGCTATTATTTTGCCAAATTTGATCAAAAGCAAGGTATAAAATGCCTGCATTATTCAATGCCTCTAGGAAGTCTCTTCTGATAGTCTTACTGCTAACTTGCGATCAGTGACCAGTATTTGAAGTTATTTTATCAAAATTCCTAGTTCACTCTACCTTTCAAGATGAGTCAGAATAGCAAAAGTCGGGGCATGGATTGCTCACTTTGGGGGTATTGTACCTTAGAAGGAAGCTCACTATTCTAGTGCCAGGGAGTTTTGAGAGGTGTAGATGAACTAGGAAATGTGTAGAAGCAGGAATGATGACCAGTAAACTTCTGTGGTTTGAGAACATCAGGAAACATCTCATTAGCAAACCCATGAAATCTGACACTGAAAATTCAACAGTCATTTAAATCTAAGGTCACATTTCTCTGCTTTGGTGTTGGCATAGTGAGTGTTTGCAGCACAGTCTGTTTGCTGCTTCTCCTTTTCTTGTTTGAGATCCAGCTCATCAGCCTGGTTTGTGATGACTCAGTCACTGCTGCTTCAGGACTGGGAACAAGTGTCCATCCCTGCTGCCTGTGAAGTCTCTCCTAACAGGGCTTTGTGCCGGCTGGAGCCTGTAGGTAGAAGGAACATTTCTTAGTTGCTGTTTCATGCACTTCCTCTTTCTTTGTCGAGTGCCTGCCAGTATCCCTGCCCTAGAGGGGGACTCCCAGTGCATACGGCCTCTCTAATCAGGATTTCTCGGAGTTGAGAAGTCTGTATTGCTGGATGGGAGACTTCTCCCACCTTAGCAGCAACAACGTTGGTGGAAGAGGGAGGAAAGGGAGGTGAGATTTAATTTTTCAGTTTTCTGAATTTTGGAAAAGTAACAGCAGTTCTTCCTCCCAGCTATTTAATTTTGTTGGGACTGTTTTCCTCACTGCTAGTTCAGTTCTTGTATGTACACCCATCAGAATACTTCATGTGTAATCTGTTGCAGTTGGAGCTGCTGAGAGTGAACTGTTTCTTTAGTGTCACGGGTTTGTTTGTTTGTGTTTTAATATATTCCATTGTAGTCATTTTGTGTTAACAATCCCTTAACCATTGTACTGTATATAAATGCATTTTTGACAGTTACTGCTAAAATACTGTTCTTGTAAGTACATGAGATTTAGTAATTTAATTTTATTCTGATTTCTTTTATTTTTTAAATATTCCGAACAAATTATTGTGGACTCTTTAACAAGAGAGTACTAAAAGTCGACACAAATCTGGCTACTGGAAGAGCATTTTTCAGTTAACCACCTCCATTATTTATTCATCATGAACAGCTTGAAGCCTCTTGCCCCAAATGAACCCGATTGAAAACCTTTAAAATGAACAAGGGCTAAATATATGTATTATTTTGCACCTGACCATCTGAAATATGATATAGATTCTTTTTCTGTGTATAGTTTGCAGATGGAAGTCAAAATAACACAGGAAAACAAGGTTGGGATTTTTTCCCTTGTTTTATACCCATTGTACTGAAAAAGTGAGCGATTGGCCCAAGAACAGAGAAACTCTATGCTTGTGCCAGAAGTTCACTCCAGGTGTTCTAAGTGTTAGGCTGTTGATTTATAACTTTCAGTTTGGGGTTTAATCTTAGCCAAATATTAACATTCAGTCCGGGATTTTTAAGCTAGCATTCTATCCTAGTTATTATTCTGTGTGTATGGAATAGAGGGGATAGTGGCAGCTTTTTGTTCTCCCAGTCTGTAATTTTGAATACTTCTGCAAGGTCAGGAGGACAAGATTATTTTCAGTAATTCTGTGCTGCTCCATATCTTTTGTAGTTTGCAGATGTTTATTTCAAATATGTGTTTTCTATCTGCATCAATGTCTACAAGGTCAAGCCTATATACACCAGTTGCCCAATTTCCTGATTTCCCTAGGATTTCTTGGGAAGGGAGGCAGCATAAAGGCTAAGATGTAACAGGTCTTTGCTCTTTTCCTATCTCCTTGTGGAACAAATTTATTGCATTACCCTGTTTGCTATTCTGTTCACCAGCCCAAATCCACATTTTTCTTTGAGGATTTTAATATGCCTTCTGAGGCACCAATTTGCATGTTCCTGCAGGTCTGTTTTTAACAATGTTACACATGATGTTATTGTACTGGCTCAACAAAGTAACTGACCAACTGTGTAAAATACAAGTATCATTCCTTGATTTAGATAGGTGTGCGGGCCTAATTTACCATTAAAAGTAGTCTTTTGTCACCATCCATACTCTTATTTTTTGTTTGTTTGCTCGGTCTCAGTCCTAGTGAATATTTCCATTGTATGAGAGAAACAAGAGAGAAAACAATATTGCTTATATCTTAATTGGGTGTGTGCATTGCATCAGGTAAAGACTGCGTTTTTTCCAGACAGAAAATCTAATTGCTATTTAAATGTTAGTAACAAAAACACATTCAGAGTGTAGAGGCTTAGTGTGTTTTGTTTTTAAGCATCCAATTTGTTTGAGGAGTTGTTATTGAAGTGTTTGTTTTGTTTTAAACTATCCAGTTCACTTTAAGATTTGTTCCTAAAGTGTTTCTTACTTGAAATCTCTTTGGCAAAGATAGAGTTTACCATGAAGAGATCTCAAAGTACTTTTCATTCATTAATTTATTCTTTCAGTGTAAGAAAACAGTACTAAGCTAAGCATTTCTTTCATGTGTTTGCACACAACTTGTAAATGCTGCCACTACTGTACCTCGATGGACAGCTTGCCTATGAAGCAAGATTTCTGCACATTTAGAGAGCAGTGTGCATGTACAATGTATGCTTGCACTTTTATTCTTTGTTACAAGAAAGAAACTGGCCTTTAAGACATGCAGCAGCCCCTTTTTTATATGTTTGTGGACTGTACGTTTTTGTCCACTCTTGGTGCTGACTGTGGCTACCACTGGAAATGTAGTCTGGGGGAACTACTCAGGACATTCTTGGTGACAAAATTTAAAATTAGGTGAGAATTGGAATAAAAGAAATCTTTGAAATCAAAACATAAAGAAAAATACATGAAAATTAAGTGAGTTAGAGTAAGGCACGGTATTGACATTCTCAGGCCAGTTTGTAGTATTCTGGTCTTCAGATCCCTTAATTAAATTTGTAATATCCTCAAAGTCAGGAGAACACATATGGATTTTTCCTCATAGCACCCAGATGCTAAATATAGTTTTGAATGTGGAGAATTTCAGTCTTTGGCTGTCTTTGTTACAGGAAATTTTAGAGCTACATTCTTAATTGTTTTGGGATTACTCTCTCGAAATCCAAAGTATCAGGATAGCACACAAGTGAATACTCCTGCCTCAAATTCTAATAAGAGTTTATGTCTCTGATCTCTTAAGTAGGAATAGTAGAGTAGGTTAGGTATTGTCATTAATCTTTTTTAATGATAATACATTCATTACCAGAAAAGAGAAGAAAAAAATTCTGTCATAGGCAGTTTTGAAATTCACTGTGCATTCACGTGAATGGGTTTCTTATATGGTTGCTAGTTTGTTTCTTCTAGTCTGATAGTCCTAACTTATTTAATTTGATGTCTTTTGCTAAGTCTTTGTAACTTACTGGTATTGAGATTTATTTTATTACACCCACCTATAGGACAGCAAGTTGCTGATATTTCTTCAAGCTTAAAAAAATGTTTGTGGTTTGTTGGTGTTTTGCTTCCTAGAAGGTGATACTCCAAAATACTCTTCCTCAAGTAAAGCTAAAATTCCAATGTCAGCACAAGTTGTGATATAATTTTAGGGTCTACTTGTTTTCACTCAGGCAGTTTTAGGCTTGTGTTCACTTTTCCAGTACAAATTACAAAGACTTTTGAAGGCTTTAGTGGTAGAAAAGTGGAACAGAAAGTTAAATTCATTTGATTTAGTTAACGAAAATAATTAAAAGCCATTAACAGCTTTTTAGTGACAGTTTGCATACTTTTGGCTGAGAGATTAGTTTACAGGAATGAAAATTGACATTGTTTAAGAGCCAGATGGTGTTACATAAAAACCTTGACAGTTGACAGCATTTTTCAACCAGTTAGATGAAATCAAGATCAGTCAGAAAAGAAATCAAGTAGGGTAGTTGAGGAAAAGCGAGCATTACTGAGCAATTTAGGACCAAATCTAGGATGAGGATTTTATGGAAGATGGAAATCCAAAACAAAAGAGAATAGAGGAATTGCTGCATGGCTTGTGTTTGTTCTGTCTTGCTGAAACTTGTGTATGCTGTGTCTAAAGCAGTTGTCTCAGGAGAGAAATTATAATTTCTTCGTGTATTGCCTCAAAATAATGAGACCTTTCAAATAGTAAGTAGAATTCTGAGAACAATGGATGTTTTAGGGGGATATGCTCTGCTCCATGGTAGATGTTACAGGACTATTGAGAGCATTAAAGAAAAGGAGATTTAGGGCAGCACGGTAGAGGTGCTCCTGCTCAAACTGCTGCTACTGTATGAGAAAATGGGATTAAGATTTCTTCTGTACTTTGCCAGAGTACGGGTTAATTAAGGTCATCTGGGCATTTGTCTACAAAAACAAAGGAAGCGAGGTTATTTGATGTTATGTGTTTAAATCAAAATAGTGTTAACTTCCATGGAAATATCATCGCATTTTCACTGATGAAAACAGTAGAATTTGATGTCATGGTAGACTCAGAAGGTATGCAGTTTAGCTAATTTAGACTTTCTCCTTCTCGATTGGTTTTTATATGCCTGTCTGAATGCAACAGGTTACAGTAAATCTGATCCCAAAGCCACAAATATTGAAACATGGTTCTAACTGCTGCATTCCTCAAGAGGTTTCCTTGCAAACAGTGTGAGATAATTTTGCAATGTGACATTATTAACTTAATCCTCTTTCCCAGACCACCAATATACTTCCAAATGTACCAGTTCATAAGCACGTTTATCTCTGGCGATTAAATGCAGAGCATTGTAACGATTTTTCTAATGTTTTTTCTTAGAGACTTATACTATATTTTGTTTAGATTTATTTTTAAGAGCTGGTTTCTTGGGGTAGAGAAAATACGTAATTTGAATTCCTATCCTATATGTTAACTCAAGTTAGCATTGTCCAGCCATCTTTGCTTTTGCCCTGAAACCTGTGCACAGACCTTCTAGAGAACTACCCCTTCTACCGATGGCTGCCAAAGTAACAGTAGTTTCAATTTCTAGGAGTCTGTTTCTTAGGACAAGAGATTTATTTATTATTCACAAATCTTATTTCCTAGTAAGTTCTAGAAGGTTTTCTAAAGAAAAACTGGTTTGATCTGTGCTTTCTGGCTGGACAAATACGATCCTAATCTTTTCAATGAAACCCGACAAATAAGCTCTTTGAGTAAAAGGTTGATGGCTGAGTTTTCTTTGTCTTCACATGGAAAGAATTTTTAAAAATGATGCAAGTTTTAGAATAAGAAGTATGCCTTTTCTGCTTGAGGGGGTTTTTTTTAATTATTTGTTTATTTTTATGCACCTAGTGATAGAATTTTTAGATTTCTGGGTGCTGTCCAATGGAACACTCTTTGCTACTTGGCACATAGGTTACAAATCAGCTGCTTTTCAGTGCTTCATTTTACTGTGTTTGAAATATCTCAGATACCTAAGTTTTTGGATGGGACTCTTATTTAGAGAAACACTTGAAGTGAAAGACAGTGCTTCTTTCTAATGTATGTCTTTATGGTAGCTTACGTTTTTCTCCACAAAATTAGAAGCGATCTAAAACAATGTACATGTTTTTAAGAAGCATTCTATTGCAGCATTTCACAGGTTTTGAGCTAAACAGATAAACAGCTTTCTAAGTTCAAGCTGTCAGGCACCCAGAGTGGTGGTGTGCATATTATAAATTTTAATTAACATAAGATATAGAGTAAATGCTTTTGAAATTATTTTATTCAAGAAATTATGCTTTTTGGAGGAGTGAGGAGGTTTTTTAGACAGAATTTAAGTCTTTGTTCCGTCTAAAATTTTTGACAGCACATATACAGATGTGGTTTTGTACATGAAATTTCTTCTCTTCAGCATAGAATCTGCTGTACCACAGTTTTTGTGTATTTCTCAGACATGCAGGTTCACAGTTAAATACCATATAAATATAATAATATTGTACCAAATTCTATTCTATAAATAGATTCTACCAAAGAAGTGTGCATGACTTACTCTGCCTTAAGTGAAAATCTACACTTTTTGTGTAGGGATGGGAAAGGGATTTTTGCACTGTGATTCTTGAACAGGTATCTAAATACTTTGGCTCAGACCAGGTGTCTTGGTTTTGGCTGGGATGGAATTAATTTTCTCCCTGGTACAGTGATGCAGTGCTGTGTTTTGGATTCAGTATGAGAGCAATGGTGATAACACACAGATGTTTCAGTTGTTGCTGAGCAGTGTTTACCTAAGTCAAGGACTTTCCAGTTTCCCATGCTCTGCCAGCAAGCAGGTGCACAAGAAGCCAGGAGGGAGCACAGCAAGGACAGCTGACCTGAACTGGCCAAAGGGATATTCCATACCACAATGTGTCATGCCCAGTACGCAGCCTGGGAGGAGTTGGCCAGGAGCTGCCCATCACTGATCGAGTCAGGCTGAGCATTGGTCAGTGGGTGATGAGCAGTGGTATTGTGCATCACTGGTCCTTCTTGGATTTTATTCCTCTCTCTTTCTGTTGTATCACATTTCATTTATTATTATTGTTACTCTTACTAACATTAATTCAATTATTAAACTGTTCTTAAGCCCCGGCTTTTACTTGTTTCCGTTCTCCATCCCATCTCACCAGGGCAGGAGAAAAGTGAGCAACCTTAATTGCCAGCTAGTGTTATACCACAAAACCAAGATGTACTAAAGGAACCACAGGAAAAATACTGGATTATTGAGTTCTGGACTTCCAGTATTTTGAATACTCAAGGCTTGGATTTCTGTATTTGTAGATACTGCATTTTGATATTTACACAGGCTTAGTATGAAAATCATTTATATAGAAGAGCAATTCACATAAAAGTTGTAAATTTAATAGACATAAAAAGCAGGATTTGCAAAGCTGCTTTGGGATGGTTTTTCAGTTAGGAGAGTCAAAGCATTAAATTACCTGTAAATAAAATAGAGTTTAATATATTTTTTCCCTTCGTGATTCACAGGAGGGCAAACAAAGTGATTGATCCAGTGATCAGTAAGGGCACAAGCTTCCTGATACTACCTTTACCATGTATTTCAAAAACGTTCAGGCAGTCCACTTCATGCTGTAATTAGAAGAAAACAAGCCCTCTTCCCCTTCCCCAGACCTCTTGCTTGAGACAGTCATCAGAATTTATTGCAACCAGACGGGTGTTGATCACTCCAGCAGTAAGCGTGGAAGAATGGTCTACATTCAGCTCCAAGCAGGAAACAGTTGCCACCAGGAAACAGTTATTACGACATCTTTTCCTTACCCAAATGCCTTCTACCCCTTCATGCCAGGAGAGAGGCATTTCTTGCAACCTCAAAGCCAGGCCCGTATCCCAGCCCTGGGGCTGTGTCTGACTGAGGGACGTTCCTCTGCGGGGAGTGCCTGTTTCAGCCAGTGATGGGGACTGGGTCCTGGGCACCTCATAACTGGGGGTTTTTTTGCAGTCCTGCACTGCTTACAGCAGAATTTCTTGTCCCCTTGTGCAAGCTGTCCTGTTAACTGCTGAAGTAGTTACCTGGAATACATAATTCTATATGTTGTTTTAACCTTTGCTTTCTTAAACTGCACCCCCCAAAAAAACCATTCACAAAATAGTGCAGAATTCCAGGGGGAACAAATCTTGGTTATGTCTCTAGTAATGGTTTTTATTTCCACACTACTTTTAGAGGAAATTAAACAATTTAAACTTGTCTGTTTTGTTTATTGCTTTAAAAAAAGAGCATGTTGAGTAAGCTTCTCTTACGTAGCATTCTTCTATGAAACGGAGTGCAGTATATGAAGGTGTCATTCTGGAGCCTTTCATTTTTGTCAGATATGTGTTTGTTAGAGATGCTTAAGAGTAAAGTCTGTTCTTTTTCTTTAAAAAGCAAAAGTACCACAGAAACTGTTAGTCTAGTTGCTATGCGTCATGTTGGTAATTCCTAGAAGAATTTTGAATCCAGACAGTGGTAGCATAATAAGTGGTTTTCAGATCCCAGCATGTTGAACTAACCTTTTGATAAGCTTATGATAGATATATGCCAAAAAAGTACGAGGAATCCTTATCAGCTTTCACTAGGAAGGGCTTCAAGGACACAGATCTCTGACATATGGCTCGTAAACAGTTTTTCTAATCTGTATTGTTCTGTCACCTGAGGGCTGACACAAGCTGGCTGTGAGTGAATTCCCAAGGGATGGTCTTTATTGCGAACATCAGAGTCTAGGTAAAGAGCTAATAATGTTAAGGCATGGGAAGTTCAGTCAAAACAATTCAAAGCTCTCCAAATAAGTGAAGAGTCCTTGTTTGGTGACTACACTAGCTGCTTCAACTAGATTACAGTTTTTTTCCTCAAGCATTGGAGCAGAGAGACTGCAGTGTCAAGAAGGTGGAATGACATGACTTGGAAGCATCTTTCAGAGAAGATGCTACCTTGTTAATCCTTGTTTGCTAATCCTGGTCTGCATTAGTGCAATTGTTTTTAACAGCAGGTGACAGCTGTGACTGCAGTGAAACTAGCAGTATGGTTTAGTTGTGAGCATAAAGTAGGTCAAACATGTTCTGTGCATTTTTTGAAAGATGCACTAAGCTGTCTCAGTAAGCACCTGATCTTACCCTGAAAATCTAGTAAGGTATGTATGTGTACACACACACATGCATGCACTCGTGTAGGAATTTTGGTATTGCTGGATGTGTTTGAGACCATCAAAGACTGGCCAATGGTAATTGCAAAGTCAGGGCGTTCTGTGTGATTCTATAAACATTCATGCACAAGCACCATGAAGGCCATATAGAATAGACATGGTATTAAGCCTAAACAATTTAAAGGTCTGCATTTGTAATAAAATTCTGCTGCCTTGAAGTTGGATGAAAAATTCTGGACTTGATTTTTGTATTTTTCTAGCATCACACCTCTCCCCCAGCCCACTATCAATAAATTAAGTAGGCTAAACAAAGTCTTCTATGCAGTTGAACTTAACCCTTAAACACAATCAAAGATTTTTAGTGCTAAATAATATTACCAAGGACAACAGTAGGACACCATGATGCAAAGCTGTTATGAGTTTTGATTTATTGCGTTATGATTGGCCAGTTTTTAGAGAGGTTGCCTTGTAATAGTTTTTCTCTACACTTCTCTGTTGGTTTTCTTGAGCTGGCTGAATTATACAAAGGTGCTGATTTTATACATTTATTTTATAGGGTAGTCTTCTAATTCAAATTCTCTACAGATATAAAACCCCTTTATATTTGGATAAAACCTTCAGAGTGAGCTTATGTGTTTGTATTGGAATTGATATCCTGGTCTGCTCAGGGTGATTGGGTATTATGAGTTTGTGTTAAATGGAAATATCAGTGGCATGGACATTTTCTTTCATGCAGTCTTTCTTTTTGAGGTTTTCAAGGAATACTGGAGCAGTTTGCTATGACAGCAGTTGTAGCTTGAGCTTGTTAGAAATATTGCGAAGTCAGTTTTCTTTCTAAAAAATCCAAGTGTGCTCAAAGGGTGCCTCTCGGCTTCCTGCAGTGACCATGTTTGCTACTCTTTTTCACTCCCCTTCCCCCTCTTTCTTGCAGAAAAGCTCTGCAGCAGCAATTCACTGGGTAGCCAGTTGCCCTGTTTTCAAATCTGAGAGGTTTCTTGGAAACATCCCAGCTTTGTATGATTTTCTTTTTGTATGGTATTCTCATTTGTTCCAGTGCCTTGGACAGTGGCTTCTTTCTGGTTTTGGCTAACCTCAGCTTTTTAAAGTTAATTGCTTTTACTTTGAAAAAGATATTAATTTGGTCACTATTTCTATTCAGATCTCTGATTTAAAGTGCTTGAAACCAGCTATTAAAATACTTAAGCTTTTTTTATTTATTTAATTCAATTTTACTTCTTTTTACTTCACACCCTTTTTTTGTGAGTTAGGATTTTGCCGGTAAAACAGATAAAAGAACTAATCTCCAAACACACCTGGATAGCAAAGTCAGCACTCCATGAGATTATAATTCATACTGTCTGAGTCTATGTCTGTTTGACTTGACTAGACATGTTCTAAAAAATTATGTAATTAAAAACAAAATTCGTGAAAGCTTGTTATGAAGACAAGTTTTAGTGTTATGCTGTGATACAGATTTATCTCACCTCTATGTTTGAAAGAATTATTTGTGTAAAAATCTTGCTTAAACGTAAGTTCTGTAGGAAACACAAGAAAATCTTTAGCCTTTTTTTGTGCATTGTGCCAACACATTCAATTTTAATGAAACCACAGTTAATTTAAAAGTAATGTTTTCTATGCAATAATTAAATTATTTTATTTTCTTTATTTTCTCTGTGTGTAAATAAAAGTGTGGACAAAAATCTACTGCAAACCCAGTGTTTAATCTTTGTATCTTTAAATGTCGTGCTTGGAGCTCTCAATATTTGCTTCCCATGGCAAGGTTATGGGGACGAACTGAATTCAGTTAATGCAATCTGAGTCCATTTCTTCCTATTTATTTTCAATATTAGTAGGAGCTGCCAGTTTTTGCATGCTTCCAATGGGTTTAGAAGTATTCAAGATTTGTTTCTTCTTAACATTCTAGGTTTGTTGCATTGACCCCTTGGAGAGTGTATCATCTGACTTCCCTTATAATACTTGGAGTGTTAATTCTTCAGATAATGAAGGATTTGGTATTCTCAAAGATAAAAGGTAAGTGTACTTGCTTAAGCACCTGCAATTTGGGGCATGCTGATTCATTACTAAAGCCAGGTCAATATTATGATTATTGTAAAAGTATCAGCTAATTTTAGAGTGTGATAATAGATCTGTGATGGTCTATTGCCATTTTCACTGAAGTTTTGCTATATTTTATAGGAAGGGCATTAGGAGATTTGTTTCAGCATCTAGACGAGTGCAGTTGTTATGAGTGGACAGTCATTCTTGTTTCTTAACTGCTGGGTCTGAAAATGCATTCTTTTCTAAAATACAAAGTTTTCCTAAACTTTCGTACTTCTTCCAACATTAATCATGTAATTTTTGGAAATTTTGGGACATCCAATATAAATGGGTGAAATTTGTAAATAGATAAATTACCTATCTTAGCACAGTTGAAATAAGAAGTGAGCAGTATTTTCTTTTTACTTTGTGTAGCATTTAGTTTCCAGTGTATTTAAAGTCTTATGTGAATAAAACCAATTTTGAAAGGGATTTTGAGTTTGTTGGCTGGTCTGGTGTTTTGGGTTTTTTTTTCCAATTCCTGTCCTATACTTCATTACTGTCTTGAAAATTCTTTGACAAAATGCTTATCATAAGTTTTTAATTTTCGTTGCCATGAAGATTTCTTTTTCAAGATTCTTATTTTGGCTTTTGTTTGTTGTTAAATCCCATGCAAAGTGTTTGAAAAACCATCTGAACATAGTACAAAAGCCAGAAATAGGTGTCAGAGAAGCATGGCATTCTTCTTTGATGTACTAACACATCATTTCTGACTGCCAAAGCCCATAGTTCCCTGCTAAGTTACAGTAGGTATTTGCTACCTTTTCTGAAGTATGATTTACTGACATTCCTTTTCCTGGGAGTCTTGGTTACCATTCTGTTTCCTGCTTGAGTATTATAAGCCCAGAGGCCAACTTACAAAGCTAAGCAGAATTTGATTTTTCTTAAGCACTGTGCTGTATAAATCACCACAAACATTGAATACCTTGTGAGCTGGAAGGCAATGATTTAGGTAAATTCACTCGTACCTGTAATTAATGTATTTGTAGGGACTAAATCCAAGATGTACCACTCTCAAGTTTGTTTGATTGTTTAACCATTCATTTTAGACAAGAGGCTAGGAAGACGTCTGTTTTCCAGCTTATAGAATAATTATTTATGGTAGCAAACTCCTTTTACTATTGCTTTTAGTGCCATTGTAGACAGAGTTCAAGAGAAATCAGGCTCTTGAAGTAAATACTGTAGATAGAAGTCCTGTGGTGATGAATTGAAATCAATGAAGTGCCACTTCAAAAAGCAGAAAAATTCTTCCCAGTATAATGCATCTGTGTAGCTGCCTCTCGCTTCCAGCCAGCCACTAGATGGCAAGACTATTACAGATTCATGAGGAATGTCGAGTGATTGTCAGTGCACAGATGTATAGGGTATGCTGATGTTGATTATCGTCTTCATGACATCCTTCCATGTGGAAATGTTGCCATAGAAGATCCTGACTTTTTCAATTTATGAATTTAACTAGATTTTAAGTTTACAGAAAGCAATTCAAGAACTGTTACTGGAAGATAATATAATTTTCCTGTTTAACTGATAAAAATAATTCCTTGGTCATTTTGTCCCAATTTTGAACATATTTTATAAATAAAAAAGAAAAATTCTTTCTGGTTTAATGCATTATGTTTCATCTTACATTCCTACAATTGCAGGTGCACAGCTTTGGAGGACCATCACTGGCAAGTAGGTATATTATTTTTAATGCATGGTTAATTATTACTATATTTTTTATTGTTGGCCTGGAATTTTTTAGAAGTCTGTTTTCCCTTTAATAAACTGCTGAATTATTCTGATCTTAGGGTATTTTCTAACTTTATTACTGCTTGTTCATAATTTTTAATAAATTCTTTTGATTTAAGTTATATTGAAGTATATAGTAACATATCAGAATACTTCTAGAAATGCTTTTTCTTACACTGGGATTATCATGCTTTGTGTTTTCTGGGAATTAGTGGTTTCTTTGAAAAGCAGAATAATACTGTGTTGGTCAAGGAAGTAACTTTCAGAACTTCATTATACCAGTGTTGCCTAGAAGTAGGTAAGCTTGCTGGGGTTTCCCTTTAAGTCAACACAAGTAATTGATCATTATAATCACAAATAAATATTAGTTGATATCTAAATGAATAGAAATTAGTAATTCTGAAGTCTGTTGACTTGCCATTAACTTGTTTTAGGCAAATGCTTATATCAGGTTAATACAGAGTATATAATTTATTTAATTTGTTGGTAGTTGTCCTGGTTCCAGCCAAGAGAGGGTTAATTTCTGCAGTAGCCAGAAGGGGCATGACCAGGACTCAGAGGTTATTCTCTACCGCCTCTCCTCATTTTCCAGGGGTGGGGGAAGGAATCCCTTCCAGGGTTGCATAGTGTGGCAGCGTGGTTGGGTGTAGTTGGGGGTTTACACGTGGCGAGCTCTCCCACATGAATCGTTCACCCCCCATGTACACTCTGATGTTGTTGCTGTTACTGTTTGTTGTTCTTTCTCATTGATGTTTCCCATAAATTGTTCTTCTTTTAGTCTGTGATCTTTATCTTTCCTGTCTCCAATTCTCCTGTCCAGCCCTCCATTCAGGAAGGGGTGATGGGGGAGTGAGCAAGCTGCACGTGGTTTGGAGTGTTTCACTGGGAGCATTGAATTGGGAAACACCATTCCTTAACCACGGCAGCAGTATAATGAATGTCTAAATGATTTGCAGACAATCCGTTTTCAGGATAAAGGGTTGCATATTTAAGGCATTATTCTAAACAGATCACCAGGATTTATTATGTATCTGACATGATTTGACAACATATCTATTAGTACACTATTGTATTACAGCCTGACACTGGAGGAGCAGTAATGCAGAATTGAAAAAGGAAAGATCTAGGGTTTTGTTCTCTGTCTAGAGATAGACACTCATGTCATGGCAATTACAGAAAGCAGTTCAGATGTACAGCTCCTGTTCAGTTTCATACCTCTAAACTTCCACAGGTATGAAATCTCTTCAGACTTTCCTATAAACATGAAGTGGAGCTATATGGAATTAATGTTCATGAACTGAGCAGAGTAAAATGCTTCTTCTATCTTAGCTAGAGCTACTTCGTGTTTCTGTGTAGAGCAGCAGTGCTTCAAAAATTTTAATCGAGAAGCCATTGCTGTGGCACAGTAGATTAGTGTGATTTATGTTTTATTTCTTCCTCCTGTCCTTTGTGAGAGAATTTTACATAAATTTACTGTCTTTGGGGTTTTGAATCTGGCTTTACCTCTCTGTTTACATTAGAGAAGAGGAAGGCAAAGAAAATCAAATTGCTTGTGAAGTGAAAGGAAGGCAAAACACGGGTTTTCAAATGCCTTTTGTTTCCATGAAAAATGGTTCTGCAGTCCAATACAATTTTTTTCTCTTACTCCCCTGTTCATCAGGTCCTCAAACCAGAACAGTTGATTTTAATGAAAAGACTATAAATAGTGC
Organism: Oreocharis arfaki; assembly: GCA_013398015.1. Taxonomy (NCBI): domain Eukaryota; kingdom Metazoa; phylum Chordata; class Aves; order Passeriformes; family Paramythiidae; genus Oreocharis; species Oreocharis arfaki. Next base: position 591,098 of record VZRR01009514.1, read on the forward strand.
TTTAAATATCTTGGATTCAGGTTTTTTTCAGGACCTGATTTGCTGCTCTGTAGGGAGACAGTGCAGAGAGTGGAAAAGAGAATTTGATGAGCTCACCATAGCTCATGCCCTTGGGTAATATAATACAAGCATTGTATGTGTCCATCTAGCCTAGTATCTGCTCGCTGAAGGGATCTAGCCAGGAGAAACATGACCTTGAGTAGTGTATTAAAGCAGGACAAGCTTGCAAGGTACTTCTCCTGGTGTACTTTCCCTGCAGCTTCCAGTTGAACCTTCCCCCTACCCCCACCCCAACCTGTTCTGGGTGGACCTTTGGTGAATGTTTCCTTGCTTTTGTTCTTACAAACTTCTATTGTTGGCAACATCGTGTAGCACAGAGATCCACAGCTGAACCTCCTGCTTTGTGAACAGTCTTCTCTTTGTTTACTGCTATAAAATACTTTCGTCATCTTTTCCTACATATTTTCTTGTTGGAAGAAATACTGAGCAATCACTCTCTATTAGTATTCTCCAGCAAGCTGTGACTTTACAAACTTCTGTCCTGTTCAGTTCATGACTGCTTAATTGTTCCTAAAATAGATGTTATCTTACTTTTGATGTCTTCATTGTGCTTTTCTGCACTTTTTGTCCATTTCTGTTCTCCTTTTTGTTGGGGGGACAGAATTACAAATAGCATTCAGCATTCAGGGTCATCCTTTTTTTATACATTGGCCCTCTCCTCTTCTCATGATAAATCCCAACACATGATTGGGGTTTTTTTAATCTTTACTGAACTCTGAGATGATGTTTTCATGGATATATAATCACTTCAAGGTAATGTCCTGAGTAGTAAAGATCAGCTTAAAGTCCATGTGACTATAAGAGTTTTTGGCTTTTTTTCTCTGTGAATTTCTTCCCATTTCATCTGCCTTTTTGCAAGAAATCATGGGATACTTGATTAAAGTTCTGCTGCAAGTTCCTTGCAACTGGTCTCTGTCTTTACCAGAATAATTCGTCTTACATCCCATGGCTTCTCAAGCTCCATAAAAGCATTTGATGAGAGACCTTGTTGAAAGCCTTCTCAGAAACTCAGGTGAACTTTTAGGGACATCAGTGTTCATCTACAAGCAGGTTCACTTTTTGAAAGGACAGAAGGTTTGTGATACGATGTCCTTTGCAGCTTGCAGTAGGACAGGCATGCATGTCCTTTGTTAGTTTTCCTGACAGGTTGCACGGAGCAGAGATGAGTGTTTAGTGGTTCGCAGTTCTCTGGCTCTTGTGTACCTTCCCTAAAAATAGATACTGCTTTAGACACTTCACAGTCCTCTGCCTTAAGGCAGCTTTAAGAGATGCTGTTTAACATAAATGAAATTTCTCCTGTTGCACCCAACCTTTCGTTCATAGCTTTTATAAGTTCACATAGAGACTTTGCATTTGTTCACACTGAGCGTGGATGTTTGGGTTTTTCTTTTTCTGAATGCTACTATAAATGTGCCTGTTGATTGTGTTGAAATTGAAAGAACTGCTGTAAGATGTTGAGGCTGGGTGCCTGGTTCCTTTTCATTGTACTCAAAATTGGATGTGAAAAACTGTTTTCATGTTATTGTATAAGTAAGACGTGCCAAGTGTATCCCCATATCCAGGAGAGAATCACCTGCTCTTAAATAACATACAGAGAAAAAAAATTTAGTAGATCTGTGATACTTTCAGTGAGAGACAACACCTATTCTAATAAATGCCTATTCTAATGAATTAATATGTGTGCATGATTTTCCTTTGGCATCATGGCCCTACAGCCCTGCTTCCGTAGTAGGTGACTGCCTTAAGGTCCATGCAGAATGGCTTTGTGCAGGCAGGAAAGGAGTTCTGCTCTGTGCCAACTTTGAAACTACTTTGGATTGTTTGGGCAAGTGCTAGTTGGCATGTGCCAAAAATGTGCTAAGAGCTATTTTAATGGTTTAACTGCAGAACTGACCGATTCTAGTGCCTGACAGAATTGCCACACACAGTTTGATTTGATTTATCAAAACAGATGTAGATAGAACGTAACAAAAGTGATCTGAACAGACTCGTTTCCTGCCCTACCTTTTCATTATGTGATTCTGGTTTTGAAAATTAGTATCAGTCAGTCACTATCACAGTAGGATGTTTCATAAATGGTGGCACAGATTTTTGATGAGATTTATAGTGAAATGGTAAACTTTTGGTTGTTGGAGGGTGAATGACTGATTATGACTGTTCTGAAACTTGCATTTTTTCAACATTCATGTGCATTGTGTATTTATTCTGCTGCACATACACTCCAAGTATCAGAGATCGAAGTACTGCAGTGAAAATGCTGTTAATTTGTGTCACTTGTTTTTGGTCCTTCTTCATCTTTGTTGAGCACTGCTGCCTAGTCAAAGCAAGCATAGCCTCACTTCTTTTTCACTGCTGTAACTTAAATGCAGAATGCTTGTTGTCTCACGTGTAAAATGTGCCTATGTAAGAAAACCCGTGATTGTATTTCTAATGGAGTCATTTAGTACTATATAAGTGTAAAATTTTCAAACTATAAGCAAGATAAGCTGAACCTTCCTCAGGGAAGGTAGCACTGTAGCACATTTTTTTCCTGAATCTGGTTCTGTTTCTGAGCAACTGCTGTACCGATATCTTGCCTTTTTGAAAAATGGATGACAGCTGTTAGTGGAGCGCTGGAAAAGGTCACTTGTTAAATTACTCTTCCTCATTGTAAAGCTGTTTTATTTCTTCCTATCCTAGTGAGATTTCTTTATAATCTGATGCCTCTCTAGTCTTTAGATGTATTAGAATATGCACAGGAATTGTGGCACACCTTCATTTCTTGAGTGGTCAAACTTAAGAAGGTCAAATTAATATTAACACAAAATTATTCTTTTAGAGCAAGCCTAAAAAAAAAAATAGCTGCAGCCTGAGAAAGGACTAAGCAACAGTCCTTTAGAATGGCCATCAGAGAGTGACTGAAGAGAATAAGCCAGAAAGAAAGGAGTTAATGCAGCTCTGCATAGCTAGTTTGCAGTCCCCTGTTATGTTTTATTGTTTTCTCAAATCAAAGCTACTGACTTCTGAGAAGAGCCTTGCCTGACCACTCATGGTGTTAAGCTCCCTACTGCACTAATGGCTGCATCAGACACTCAGACTGCTGTAGTGTGTACTTTGTGTGTTATTGTACATTGAATGTTTTGGATACAATTCTTTAGGCTATGAAAATAAATCCTGAAAGCATTCTCCTGGCCTTGTAGTTTGAAAGAAAGGGGTTTTTTATTCCCAAGGGAGGTAGACTGGCATGTTGCCCTCTGCTGCCAAGAGGAGGGAAAAATAAGGAAGTGCAGCACATGAGCAGCATGTCTCATTCACTGCTGCTCATATGATCAGATCAATGAAGATTTGGACTTCTGTAAGAAGGAACAGTAATATTACAAGAGAAAAAGGACGCTTCTTGGTCAAGCTTTTAACTGGGAGCTGTCTTTATTGAAGCACTTTAGGACTTGATGTTGAAAACCATGGGTTAATATTGAAGTGCTCTTGAGGCTCAGTAGTTAGCCAGCTGGGACATTTCTGAAATAACAGCCTTCATTGATAGAAGGTTAGAGACACACAGAGGCTATTTTCCAAGCCCAGGACATTCCTGTTCCTCACCACCTTCCTCCCCCAGTCTCTTCTTTGTGGATCCCTTTTATGAGAGTTAGCTGTGGTGATACTTGTGGACTCCCAGAGCCATCAAAGTTGCTGCCCACTTGCAAGCGAGCGTTACTGTTTGGTAGGTAACAACATCCATTACTGGGTCAGCTGTTGTGACAGATCAGCTTCAAATTCAGGTCATAGCTTTTCCAGACCTGAATTCATCTTTTGAGCTACACTGATTCCACACTTGCATCAGCCCAGCTCATAGACATTTGTATGCATTACAATGGTCAGTGTGTTCTGAAGAACAATATTCTCTCTAGCACCATTCAGAGCCTGACAGACTTTGCGTAATGTGTGGCTATTGGGCTTTTTTCCAAGAGGGAGAAAAAAAAAATCTTTTTAATCTAATCATAACTCCCATAATGCACTTGTGCAAAATTATTCCTAATATGTCACTGAGAGCAATGAAAAAAAACTTTTTCATATTGTCCCTAAATATAAATGAGACAGTTGCCCCTTTCATCTAATTACCATGCTTTGTTTATTATGTCAGAAGGTTTACATACCTCTGATTTGCATGTGTTTTGCCTGCTGGGTTTGCTTAAGACAATCTGCCAGTCATGTGCCTGAGTATTTCTGGCGTAGTCTGCTTAGTCTTATGATCAATGGAGAAAGATTTGAAATACTTCATGAGATATATATCCTGATCTATCTCTTCCCAAACAAATGTCTGTAGGCTGGTCAGGTATATTGTGCTTTAATGGTGACTGTTTGTTTCCCTTGAATATATACAGGAAGCCATGGGGGGTGAGGCAAGAAAGAGCATTTACAACCCTTATGTCATTGTTCCCTGTTCGTCTGAAGGCCTGTCTGTCTTAGGGATGCCACTGACTGCTGCTTGTGGCTACAATAAGATGCTGACTCTTGTCACAACACACAGGAATACCAATCCACAGCAGTAACAACCTCAAGGCACGGGTACTAGGTTTGTGTCCTTCTTTGTGTATGTAAAGTTTCTCTGAAATAAGTCTCAGGCACAGTATGATTGTGTATTCAGATCACTCTTGAGACACCAAGGATATGCTGCTTCACTGTATCCCAAAATAAAAGTCCTGTCCTTCAGGGTGTTGCAAAGAGATTTCTTTGCAGATGAGTGGATTAGGAAATAAGAGGTCTTTTTCCATTAGGAATTCCAACGAGATTAAGGCTGTAGCAGAAGTGTTTCTGTTTTACTCTTGTTAATCCATTTCCTTGATGTTATAGATAGGAACAAAGGTAATGTCAGCCAAGGCCAGTCATGTGGGCCAGTCAGTCCCAAAACATGGCACCATCAGTTCCAGTTTCTGTTGCACAGTCTCTTTGTCTTGTTTTGGTCATCCAGACAAGATCCATTCCTCATGGATCCCTGTGATCCAGCCCTACATAACTGCATGAAATCTGGTAACAGACTGAAGAAAATACTTCCTGTGACCTACAGCAAGGCAGAGGGCAGGATATAGTCTAACAGATACAAATAGCTTCCAGAGAGCAAATATTTGCTTCTTCACTAATTTCAATGTAGTCTGAAGGCATCTAGTGTACTCAAAGGCTTCCAGCTGTGGTATTTCATAATGGTTGCTGTTCTGTTCATTTTGGCCCATATATTCATGTGAGTTTGTGTTGGAAGATAAAATGGCTGAATAACGTACCTCGAACAATTCTGCTTTAAAATACAGTTCCCCTCAAATGTTATTAATATATAAAAGTGGTTGCAGTCCTTCAGGAAGTGGATGCATACTTGTGGAAAGGAAATGGAAATTGAGTTTTATTTGCAGCTTAAACCTGTACTTTTTTGGTAGCCACTGTACTATTCAAATACCAGATTGTAATTGTCCTTTGTTTTATATAATGTGTTGCCACAACTCAGATAGGCAGCAACATGCATGACAGGGTTTTTTCTAAAGGTACTTTGTACATAAATGATCAAACCTTCTGCAGATTGCAGAAAGAATTGTCTGCGTTGCAAAAACCTATCAATGCTATGAAATTTTTTGGGGGTTTTTTTGTTGTTTTTTTTTTTTTTTTTAATATTGCATGACCTTATTCCTGCTTTCTGGCTAGTTATTTCCCAATTGTTAGCTTGCTGGGTTTGGTTTTTTTTAATATTAATAATTGATAAAAGCAGCATTCTGGTCAAGTTTTTTTGCATTCATTTTCTTACAGGAGCAAAAATACCCCAATACTTCAGTAGAAATGGTGTAACTTTGGCAAGTGTCACACTTAGTCTGAAAACTATTTCATACATTTTCCTATATAATTACAGGAAAAGATTAGTGGTTGGTGGGTTCTTTTTTGTTTAAGGGGAGGGGAATGATGAAGATGGCACAGCCTTTGTAGGTGTCATATATCTCACTGGTAGAAATAGTTGGCTTGTTTGGCTTGTTATTTTTCTTATATTTGCCAGAAATAATATGTAGTGCATATAATTAATTTCATCTCACATGGAGTAGTTTGCAAACTTTTGAAGTCAGGCCTACTATCTGTGGTTCTCTAGTAATTTGGTTATAGCTCAATTCTGTCTAAGCCATCTCAAGGTGTTTTCCTCTCTTCCTTGTCCCCAGAAGCTCGAGTCACCTTTCATTATGGAGGGTGCACAGAAGAGATGAGGAGAAAATGTTGGAATCATCCCATTTCTTTACAATTACCAAACAAATATTGCATTCCTCTTTCTGTAAGCCTTACTTGTCTTCTGTCCCTATTAGTTAAATATAAAGGTTAAACATTATCCTGTGTGCAGGAAGAGCAACTTCTGAAGAAGTAAGGGCAGAAACAAAGGACCAGCAGAGCTATGCTGGGGCTGCTTTAACTGGTTTTATACAAGGATATATTCTAACCCAGTTATGTTCATCAGTTGTGTTTGAGTACCTGTATTGCTCTGAGCATGATGCTCAAACTGAGCAATAAACACTTACCAGTATCATGTAAAAGACATGACTTGTGCTGTATATGGTAAATGTCTTGTAAATGAATCTCAGGCATAGGGGTTTTTTTCTAAGACTTTTAAATAACTCAAGTAGAAACATTCTCGTTTTCCATTGCACTGCTTGTTTAGTAAGTTCTTTCCCATATTGCATTTATGCACCTGGCTTTTCAAATGTAGTATGTCCCTGATGAGTTTGGGTAGTTGATTTTGTGCCATTTCCCAGTCTGAGCTCCACTTTGAACCCTGATTCTGTCCTTTGTAGTGTCTGCCACTCCCCCTGGGCTATGGCAACTCACTCATCTGAAGGATTAAGGCAAATACTGAATGAAAATGCTAAGGACATACCAGTCTCATGTAACAAGGCACTTCTAATACCCTTCCCTTGCCCTTTGGTATAACTTTTCAAGTAAATGTGAAGTTATGGGGATTGCATATATGTGGTATTTTTGCAGTTTGCTTTTAAGTGTCGTATAGCAGAATTTAAAAAGCATTGTAGTGGTTGAGATGTATGCTTTCATCTTTTCTTCAGGACAGGCTGTGTGCTTTTTAAAAAGATATATGCCTTCTTTTTACTTTTTTGGATACTGAATAATCCTCCTTGATTGCTTTAACAGCTTCTTAGCTATGTTACTAACTTGCTCAGTATCTTTCCAATATCCAAGTGAGAGCAGTTGATCTGAAATTGCGTGGATAGCATTATTTTTTCTAGTTTTATTTCATAAACTGTAACTCCTAGAGAAATGTATTGCTCTACATATTTGTCCCACAATCCTGTCCTTTCCTCTACCCCCCTGGCTAGTTGTAATCAAAATTATTCAGAATTATTTTAGACTTTTAATTCTATTTAGAGAGCTCTGAAAGCATTCCATATTGTTTATTTTGGGGTTGCAGTACTGAGATACTAAGGAATCATTCAGAAGACTGCTGATGTGTACCTCTGGGAATTTTTTTTCTTCTGTTCTGGTAACAGAAGTGTTCTTATACAAATATTTAATTAAAATTTTAAGGTACAAAAGAACACCTCACATAGTCTGATTTGACAGTTGTTTTTTGGTCTTTCTAATCTCACAGATTCCTAAGCATATTTTTGAAAGCTTGTGTGTGTGTGTGTGTTATGTTTGTATCTCCTCAGGGATAAACAAATACTATTCCTTTATTAAGCCAGATTGAGTAATTTCATGAGAGAACTCAAGGCAATTTCATGTGGAGGCTTCAAAAGATCCTCATACCTAGCACTGTGGTTGGACTTGATGACCTTAAAAGCTTTTTCCAACCTTAATGATTCTGTGATTTTACCAGTTTGTGTCCATGCCGGAAAAAAAGTTCATCTGGGTGCTGTGAGATCTGTATTTTTACTATACCTAAATAAATGAAGCTTGAAATACTTATTTTTAAAATTTTTTTAATACTTTTTTCAAGTGAAGTCACTGCATCCATTATTAAATATGTGAAGTAAATACCTGCCATGAATGCAGTCTGTGCAAACTGCAGGATGTGCTGCATCCTGTGCACAAATGGCTCAGTAATTAATTTCCTTTGCTACACATTGGTAAAAAAATGCTACACTCGGTCGGAAAAAGTGGTGATAGGAAAGTCTGTGGTGATGGGAGGGTGGAAATACAGCCTTTGTTCGTCATTTTTTGTTTAAACATAAGGCATTTTTTCTTCTGCAACTTTCAACATAAAGTAAAGCCAGCCCTATTCCGTGTTTGATTTTTGAAGTAGGGAGCTGCAGTCACCATTCAGTCATTTGTGAGAGTTTTGCTTCTGGGTCCACTTTGTCTAAAAATCAGTTCTGTTGAATGTGTCTGTGAGCACAGGCAGGTGGATTTGCCCGTTGTGAGCAACCTAAGAGCTGCTAATTCTGAGCTGACCCAGTTCCGGCATGTTCACTGGCATGTCATGTGCCACCTGTATTGTCATCACTGGGGAAAAAATGCAACCTCCCAGTGCTGCCTGCCATCATCTCAGCTGTCTCATGTCCTTTTTTTGTCACTGTGTTTATTGTAATGGTAGAATGTTTATTTTGATCACAGCACTAACCAAACGTTAAGTAGAAGAGATGTAGAATTGAAGATGTTTGGGATTGTTTTTTTTTTTTTAGTTCAGCTTGTTTCTAGCACTTAGAAAATGAAAGAACTTCTGAAAGCTGATGTAGTTGAAAGGAAAGTTATAAAGCAAATACAGAAAATTGCACAGAGGAGGTGAGTGGAGAAACAAACCAGGGATTCACAAGGAGAAAAATACTAAATCTGTTACTCTGAAGCTCTCCCATGCCACTTGTCCCTTTCTCAATTTTGTGCTTTCTCAGGAAGAACTGCTTAGATCTACTCTTCCATCTTAGACAAGAGAGAGTGTGGCAGGTGCTGCATTTGAATTTGCAGACTTGTATGGTGTGGTTCCCTGCTGTTTGCCAAGTTTTCCCAGCTTTCAGCAAGGGAGTTTGGAGGTGTCCTTCACTTTTTAATACTTTCATATTTGTTACTGATACAGCAATATTGACTCCAGTATTTTTTACCAACTGAGCTAAAGCTTTAAAAATCTTAATTACAGGGAAAACAAACCATACTTTCTTTTGTGTTGAGATGTGGGCCACACTTTGGTCCTACAATGAAAGCTACAAGCTTCTCTTAAAATACTTGCCAATCCCATCTTCATGGGTTGACTTCTTAAGTCTGTGAACATCTCTGTAGAGAAAATCTGTCTGAAAAACTGCAGAGGAATTGTGCTGGTACCATCCATCTCAGATTACTTTTTCTGTCTTCAGGGACCCCTTGTGAAGCAAGTCATTAATCTTGGTGTGGAATGCAACACCCCCACAGAGAGCGTCAAATGAATTAAAAGGGGCAATATTTGGTTACCTCTTGAATCTAATGAAATGTTGTTTTTTGTCTGTACTTGAGCAGGTCAGCTTTTTCATGCTAACCATGGCATCTGTTATTCTTTCCCTATTTATTTTTCAAAGCTGCTTGGAAATTGTCAATACTGGCAGGCACACTTACATATTGTTGTCACTTCTAAATATTACTGCACTTTCAGTATAAATCCTTTGCTTTGGGTTTTGTTTTTGTTTTCTTTGGTTTTTTTTACTTGTTTCTATTTACAAATTGTTTATTATAAATAGAATGCTTCAGCAGCAGGGTGTAGAAGGGTACAGTCTTAATTTGGCTGCCAGCCTAAATAGCATTACAGGAAAACCTGTCCAGGGATGTGATTGATAGGTATGTTGTCAATAAGAAAGTGAAACTTGGAATCGAGTGTATGAGGTAGAAAGTGACAAAGACCCCCTCATATCTTAAATAAAGATCCTTCCAGTTGAAGGATCCCAGAGGCTTGGGAGTCTTACAAAATGTCAGCCAAAAAGTAATGTCATGTACTTCAACTCATGTGTTGAACCTACCAGGTTCAAGTTACAAGAACTGCCTCTTCAAGGGTGGCAACAGCCTTCCCAACCAGCTCAGGCAGGGAGAGGAGATGCCTTGGGTTCAGTCACATCATTTTGAACAGAGCAACTGGTCACTGCCTCTGTCAGGTCTCACCCTGAATATTTATCCCTAATCCATAAAGGTTTATGAACAAGTATTCCGTATTCTGGGATTTTCTCATTTTTGGTAGGAATCCATGTGTCTTGCAATTTGTAGTTGTGACTGTGCAGAAGTAGCTTCATATCAATACAGTAGAACTGACACTAAGTTACTGATCGGAGTGCAATCTTTAATTCCTTATTTTCAAGTGGAGATACTGTATTCCAAGGCTTTGCATACAGCACAAACTCAAAAAAGTCCGTTCCTTGTGAAGAACATCTGTTTTCTAGGGCAATTCTCTGAGTTAGCAAGGCTGTCCTCTAGTTCAAAGACTTGAAAGAGCTTAGGCAGACATGGTAAGATGTCTAGACAGTCAGACCTTAGCTGCACATTGTTGTAAGTCTGAATTGGTTAACAAGCTGTAGTACTTTTTTTAGAGTGCCAAGGTACCAAGCCTTGCTAAAGAGAACAGAAACCTGACATACAGTTGAAACATCCTTTTTCTAACTCTTTGTAGGTTTACACCATAAAATAAGTGTAACTACTGCCTAGTCTGGAAGCAGACTGTCTGATTGCCACAGAGCTGTTGGATACGTTTGCCTGCCTCAGAGATTTGTTCTGCTTGCAAATGTAATGTTGCTATTTTCCACCTTTTTAATATATTTTTGAATGTTCATTAGTATAGAATTAGGTGAGTTGCACCAAATTAGTGCCTGAACTGGCAGAATGTCATTGCAACAAGTACCAGGCAGATCGTAAGTAAAGGATGACTGCATTTCTGATGAGTGTAAGAGTCTGAATGGAATGACAGACCTCAAATTGCTCATCAGGAGAGAAATTCACAAAGCTGACCTTTTCAAAGGGTAGAGAGTAAATTTAAGCGAAAAGAGTAATGTGAAAATAGTCATGCCCTGTGCGCTATGTTTGTTCCATTGTACGTGTAATATTTTTGCCATCGGTGTTTTTATTCTATTCTTACCACTTTCCATTTTAACAGTTGAACAACTGTGAGAGATAACTTGCAATCCTGAAGTCATTTGACTTGTCATCTTAAAGGGTATTTATAAACTATAGCATTCAGGGAGCCCCCAGTGTTACCTTAAATAGACAGACTCCTTTTAGGACTAAGAAGAAAATTGGACTATTTCATTTTGGAATGGGTTTTCTTAAATGTAAGTCCAATGATGGTTGGTTAAAAATGCAATAAAAATGGGTAGCAAGCTTAACCATATTGTGTATTTTTATATTGTCACTAAAGACTGAGTGAAAAGTAAATGGTATGGCTTACGCTAAACATGTGAATAAGATGTTTTTCTCCTGCAAGTACAAGTAGTTTTTAGCCTCTTTTAATATTGGTCTATATTAACTGTTTCCTGTAGGCAGAAATGCTGCTTTTGCTATTTTATGTTTTTGAGAAGAGTAGGGTTTGTTCTGCACAAACAAAAAACCAACCAAACAAAAAACAAACTAACAGAACAACAACAACAAAAGTGCTGGTCTCCCAGCCTGTTGAGTTAATTTCTGTCAAGTTTTCAAATTCTAAACAATTTATAAAGGATAATGGAAATCTGAGGGTAATAAGAAAGAGAAAGAAGCAAGCAATTTTGATTAATTTGAGAATTTCATAAAAGAAGCAAGAAATATTTGTGATCAATGAAACAAGGTATTTAGAAGTATATACTAGTTATTGACATGGAAGGAAGAGGACAATCCTTGCTTAGAATCTTTAGAATGGTGATAGTCAAGAGAAGGAACAGATGTAGAGTAGCCAGGTACTTTCTATAGTAGTTAGGTTTTGACCTTTAATTGCGTCTGCTTTGCCAAATGCAAGCATTAGATTACAAAACGCATGACGGAAATTATTTATAGGGGGCACACGAACCTATAGGGGAGTTGTGGTTGGGTTTGCTTTTTTTTAATGCTGCAGACGTCTGGGTGGTTGTAACACGTGAGGGTGTGCTTCCCAGCCCGACATCTGATTAGTCACTAGTTTAGTAAGGAATGTCCTGGCACAGTTTTGTTGAAGCATGTGATCCTGTCAGCAGAATAACATTATATTCTTTTAGGTGTTTCAACATACAGTTGGGTAAAACAGCTCAGCTGTTTTGAAACAAACTTCATGGTATTCCTTCCAAGTCTCCTTTTCTTCTCTTATTTCTTATTGACAGAAGAGATGTTGCATGTTTACTTACTAAAATATATTTCATGCCTTAAACATTTTTTAATTAATATTCGAAATGTTTTAGAGTCTAAATAGCACTAAAGATCAGTTCTAGACAGCTGTAAGTATTTTATTTTTACACTAAGGGAAACAGAAAGTAACAAATGCTCATATTCTGTGAGTTCTGCAAGTTTCCACACTCAATGAATACACATGATTCGACATACTAAGGTGACCGGTTTAATTAAAATTTTCAGAGATAAATATTTGCTGTAGTGCAAAACCATGGAAGTTCTCCCAAGTCCACCTGTATGTTATGGCCACAGCACCATATAACACACGTTTCCTTTCCCTAGCTTACATATTCCCTAGCTCCTCTTCCAGAAGTTCAGTCTTTTTTTACCGAGTGCTTGGATTAGTAGTATGATTAATAGATCACTGATGCAGTTGTGGCCATTGAGGTTACTGTATGTCAGTTCACAGCAAGAGGTAATGCTTAAGAGAATTTTACAGTGAATATAAAAATATCCTCTATTTGTGCTGGAATTATTCTGACAAATGTACTCATAAGGGATTTGAAAAGGCAGTGAGTAGTGGGACGGCCAGGTACCAAATTATTCAAGAGAATTAAGACATGGACCAACTATGAAGAATTTCAGAAGATCCTTATAGCATTCTTTCACAGTAAAATAGTATCTGAAATTCAGTGTAGGTAACTGAAGTTATGCAGAAATACCAGGACTACATTCACATAAAAAATTATAGTGTCTGAAGGTGACTGTAACCACTCATGAATAAGGTGTGGTCTTACACCAGCAAAACCAGCATTGATCAACAGATTAAATCTACTGTTAAGTATCAGTAAAAAAGACATGCAAGGGAAAAGCAATGACAGTCACATGCCACTCTTGTAAATCTATTGTGTGTCAAAATCCTGAATACTGTGTGTGGGTCTGTTTTGCTACCTTCCAGAAAAAGGTACAGGAGAAAAAAAATCCAGAGCACAGCAACAAGGTAGATCAAATATACAGAACTATTTCCTTATAAACAACAAGCAAATGAGGTAGGACTTTTTGAAAAAGAAAAGGAATAATTAAAGAGAAATACAATAGAGGTCTCTCAAAATACCACAAGGAAGATGCCTTCTCTCTCACACTTTTAGAATGAGGAGGCATCAAAATAGCAGGCAGCAAGCTGAGGAAAAATAAAAACATGTAATAAGTTTCAGAAATCCTTGGCACATAATTGCTGTAAATATTAGAACTATAGATGGACTTCAAATATAAATTACAGGACAGGTTTTTAAAGAAAATTAATCGAGGGCTTTTAAATAAAAAATCACTACCTCTAGCTTTGAAAGTCTCCAAGCTGCGGATTGTTGGCAGCTCCATTATAATTTATGGAGCTACCATTATGTATTTTCCCGTATTTTTATTCTGTTATTTAGGTATCCCCAGATATTCAGTTTTGGCAAGCATTGAAGACAGGACACAGGGCTAGATGGGCCTTTGGCAGACCCAGTCTAGCTGGTCTTGTTCATACAAGCATTGACTTTTTATTCAGTTAAGAGACACAGTAAGACCGAAATAAATGATCTATTTATATCTGCATTTGTATATAGATTGTATGTAAATGTTAAAGTTTGAGAAACCCAAGAAGGGCACGTGAGATAGCTGTTGCTCAATTTTAGATGGAGTGTCTGTCGCAACCAGTGCATTCCAAGGAAGTTGCAAGGTCAGTGTGTACCTTAACATCACACTTTTATGCATTTACACATGAGATCAGAGTAATATAATTAATCAAAGCAATGGTATCTGAGGTTTTCATGTCTGATCTTTAAAAATAACCTGATCTAAACATGTGTAGCTTGCCTTAGAACACAAACTGAGATGTGTCTGAACAATTACTGTACGAAGTTCTCGTGTCGAGGCTGTACAGGAACAAACTGTTTCCATTGTGTTTACCATGAGCAGACAATTTTCTTAGAATGTGTACCTTGACAACTTCTGTCCTAACTGGTTAGCTGAGTCAGATTTTTTTTATTATAATCAAAGTCTCAAAGTGTGGGAATTCAGCTGGAAACTCAATATAATATGATAAACAGAAATAGAAGTTTCTGAAAACAACACATAAGCAGAATTTTTTTGTTAAAGTTTCAAATACTTTGCTCAAACTCCTTCCAGATGTACCTTGGAAAACACTTATTTCTTCAATCAGTAATTAAACTCAAAACATATTGAAGAGGTTGTTTTGGTTGTTTGTTTTTTTTTTTTTTAATAATTTTAGCAGATGGAATTTAGTCTTTTGGGGATTTCTTAGTCACTAAAAGGAGATGAAAAGCACTGCAGGTTACCTGAAAAGCAGTGGGAAAATTATGTATTCAAAGTGCTCTGAATGTTTCCCAAATAAATTATTTGGGGGTTTTTTTGTGGGTTTGTTTTGTTTTAGATCTGGGGTGGGGTGGTTTTTTGTTTGTTTGTTTGTTGGGTTTTTTAATAAGAAAAACCCACCTCACTGAACTAATTAAAAGTCTGAGTAGAGAGTTATTTTTTCCACCCTTCTACTTCCCTTCTCTACAGGAACATCTATAGAAACATCCAGGGAGTTGGGCTCAGTTATCTTTATTCAAGATTCCAAAGGAAACAGCAAAAGCTGTGATAAAATATTGTGCATTTTACAATTTTATATAGATATGTATGTATTTATATATAAGTAACTTCTAAACTGAAGGCTTAATTTTTCAGTCTTCTAGCAGCAAATTGTACTTTTAAAATGTATTTCGTACAGCTTAACAAAAAAGATTCTTTATAAATCTTTTCTTGTCCATAAAAAAATGAGGGAAAAGGAAGTTTTAGCGATGATAGGAGAGGCTGTTGCGCTGTGCAATACAAATGGTCTGTACATGTGTTCTAAACCACCTTATGAAATGGATTGAATTTGAATAAGTATTAACAGTGAAGAGGTAGGGAATGGCAGATTTGTCTTTGGGAGAAAAGCCTAGCTAACTGAAGTTAGTATTGCCTTCCCAGCAGTTCTGTCAGCCCCTCAGCAGGATGCCGTGCGTCCTGTCATCCTCTCCAGGCAGGGTGAAGGTTATCGGGTGCTCTGCACTTCTGGCTGAGTGTTCTGGCAGCACTCGCCTGGCCAGCTCAGGGGATTCCTCTCAGTCACAACTCAACAGGTGCCCTTGCTGACAAACGGGTTAAGCTGCAGGTCTTCCTTGATCATCATCCCTCATCTGAACCCTTCTTGACTTCTACTAGCCCAGGAGGACTGTAGTTTTTTGGGGGTAGGTGTGGTTGCTGGAGAGCGCTGAGTTCTCTCTCGTAGTCTTGGCTGCTCCTTTGCCTTTTCTGTGGAGCTGTGTGGTGTTGCACTGGCCTCCCATTGCTTTGAATTTGCAGATGTTTCACAGAGGGCTGGATATTAAAAGAGCAGAATGGTTGTGTTTGACAAGTATTCACTTTAGAGAAGCTCTGTGAAGAAATTGGTTTACCCAGTCACTTCAGGATAAAGTTAGTTTTGTTTTAATCAGTGCGCTCAGAATTAACCATTTTACCCAGCTTGTAATTGTGTTTTGTATGAATTGTCATCGTGTGAAACACACTGTTCCTTCGTAGAATGTATTTCTTGCTTCTGCTTCTCACTATTACCTATCTTACCCTTCTATATTGTCACAAGTGATACTGTGCAGAACTGTTTCCTTGAAGTTTTGATGTTAGCATTTCAGAAGTTTGTCTGCTTTCTCTCTCCAGCTGGTAGGGCTACAATGTGAGGTCAAAATGTAATATGAACTGAGGTGACAGGTTCCTATTCTTTTTTTTAAACAGCTGGTTGATCAGCAAACATAAATATATGCCTTCTAAAGTGGCATGCACTCTTAACATTTTCTCTGTGATTTAAGTTTTTAAATACTTTAAACTTTGCTTATATAAATATACATGTTACTGTTTTTCTTATATCAGATTTGCTAACTTGCTGTTACATGTGTTGGAGTTGGAAAGTACTGACAGGTAGCACAGAGTTTACCAGTTGCTCCATCACATAAAAATATGGCCTTGAAACTGAGTCATGTTAGTGACAATTTAATAATCTTTTCTTTTGTCACAGCTGCACAATTTTATAAACTACCCTACTGAGTCCGAATAAAGACAATTCTAATGAAAAAAAGCTCTTTTCAAAGGGAGAGAATATGACTGTAATTTTACCATCAGACATGTTAAACACTGGAGAGTTCATCTCTTGTCACACAGTAAACAAACAAGTAGATAAGTTGATGTTAATAAGTTGATAAATTAGCAGTGATTTAGTCATCTGTCTCACTTCCACTATACAGGCATTGAAAAAGGCTGTGGACCTTAAGGACTCAAAATGAATCATACCTACTATGAAAATGTTTGGCTAGCAATTCTGAATATTAATCAAAATGTTGGCTCTTTGTGCTGGGATGTAAGAATAGGATTGGTGTCAGTGAAAATGATGAATGATATCTAACTGTGTGCTGTGCTTACATTATAATGTACTTGAAGTCCTGCAGTTATTCATCCTTAAGCTTCTAAAGTCTAATTCAGAACTGGTGACCTGTACTTGGATCTAGTTATGGCTTGCAATTGCACTAATCCCTCTCTGGAGAGATTTTCTTACATTGCACCAAAGAATAAACTAAATGATTTCATGCAAAACTGGCTCCTATCCTCATGTTCATAGGATGACTGCAGCATTGAAGTAATGGTGGGTCATCTAAGCAAACTGTGAGCACACCAGCAAAATCTTTTAGACATAGGTGCTCTCAGTATGTGCTATGAATATCTTGCTGTGTGGTCTGCCTTTCATATAGTTCATCTTTTTGTCAGTAGGAAAAGAAACCAATTGCTGAGAAGAAACAGATCCAGATTGCTACAAACTGAGCGACAGGGAGATGGAGGGTCTCAGAATCTTGAGTAGCATGTGTGCCTAGGGGAAAAAAATGCATTTTAATGTGACTTGACTGAACTACAGATCATGAGATGAGCTAGTACATAAGTACCTTTGTAGAAATGTAGTATAAAAAAATAAAATAATTTCATGAAACAGTATGTAAAAGGTTTCTTGAAAATTTTGAAAAAATGTTTAGTTATCTTTAGAAATGGTTCAGATAATTGTTAGGTGGGTTTGGGTTTTTTGTGTAGTCTTTTTTTTTTCCCTCCAAATATTTGTTTCTTTTATAGCTGTTTAACAAGATTCCGTGGCCAAAAAGTCACAGAGCAGTTGAAATTTTCACCCTTAGTGGTAAGATCTACCTTCCTGTCTCCAGCTCCTCTCTGTTTGTCACACAAATCCAGCATGATCTGTCATATTTGTAAAGAGCAAGATTTGCTATCTTCGTGTGACTGAAATGTAATAATTGCTTTTTAAACTGCAGTTGCAGTGTCTCTTACTTCCTTTAACTCCTCTTTCTGCTTGTGTTTGAAACTTGGAAATACTGTCATGCACCATGGAGCATTATTATGCGTGCTTTGTGAGAAACACTGAAACCTCACAGTGACAACTCATTGCTGATACAAATCAGGTTTTGGTGTCTGTTGGTAGTCAGTTTGCTTTCATACTCAATTTTTAATGATTCTCTGAAAATACGTATTCATGTGCTTTGTTCTGCCCAGTGAATATTTCTTGCATGTGGTATCTTGTTTATCTTTTTGAATGCTGCACTACTTTTTTTTGTCAAAATGGAATGCTGTTTGTTTGGGGTGTTTTTTCTGATTATGCAGCTTGTGATCTTAAAAATGTTTAACAATTATTTCATCCAGGTACAAATAAGAATACTGCATAATGTGCAGAATTCCATGAAGAGAGAAAAATTTTCCTGAGCACTTTTTTGTTTGCTTTTATTGGTCTTCGACTGTTGAAAGATTTAATTTTTTTCTTTTTATTTTTTTTTCCAATCCTGAACCGTGGTACAGCTAAGTACCAGACCATGTTTCATGTGTAATAGGTGTCTTCATCTCTTTTAGCACACTGCTTTCTGCTTGTGGTGACACCTGGTATAACACCCCGGCAAAGAACTGAGCATGTTCAGCAGGTCCAGTTTGAAGATTTTTCATTTAGGCTTGTATGAAAGGTTTCCTCTGTTTTAAAACCAGCCTCCTCTGTATAGCTCACAGTGTATGGAGAGACCTCAAAGTTAAGTAGATATAATAAGATTTGCAGTTTGAAGTCAGCTTTACATAGAAAGGATTGGGACAGGAAACATTCAGCAAATTTTGGTTGAAAATATGGGAAAATTTGGCATGCCCTTCAAATTGATGAAATATTGTAAAACATATTCTTTCATATGTGTGTGCTTATAAATACATGACTGTACACATGCCTGCACACACACACAAATGTGATCAGTTTATTCAGTTTCCCATATTGAAAAAGAGTGGAAATAGTCCATTTGGGAGGACTTCATATACATTATTAATATGACTTTTTTTCAATAGCATTAAAAGGCATTTCACATTACTTTTCATCCTAAACATGTCTTTGACAATGATGGTTATTTTTAAACCCATGCTTTTGCTGAAAATAACACCAGTACAAACTGTACGAAAAGTAAAATGCTAGACTTTTCCATTCATTCTGGAAATACAAACTAAACTAGATGTTCTTTTGGGAGTGTGAATTTATTTTATATATATATTTTTAATATCAATTGAGGGGTTTTAGGATGTCTTTAAGTTGACGGTAGGGAGTTCATTATTTTTTCATTCACATTATTGGAAGTGAGACTCATTCACAGCTAATAATTAGAACAGGGTTTTGCATTGAAAGCACTGTTTCCTTTTAGGTGAGGAGAGACATAGAAGGCAGCAGTGGCTGTGAGTAGGTCTGGAGCTGGTTGTCCAGCTAAAGCATGCCACAGGCTAATTAAAATCTTTGAAAGCTTGCTGCCTGGGTGGGACACAGCACCTACCTCCTAAAACCCTTGAGCATCATCAGTATCTATCTGAGTGTGTAAAACAGTGTATGTGACAATAATTCAAATCCTTTTAGCTTTTCAGTGAGGCTGCTTCCTTGTCTCTGCCAAGAACGTAGCTTCTATTTCCCATCTTTTGCTGAAGACTTCTGCAGTCTTTGGTGCCTGCCTGTAAAAGAAAAATTTTGCATAGATTTCCATGCTATTTGGGGAAAAGGCCATTTACTTGATAATTGTGATACGTGTTCAGTCCAAGTCTGTACTCGGCAAAAGCAAAACTGGTAAGATTCCCTGATCAAGCAATATGTCAGACTGGCATCTGATCTGCATGCCAGCACATCTTTGAGGGTGTCTTCATACCTGACAGTAAAGAGCTGTTACTCAACAGCTCTCAAGGAAGTTTTCAGAAAGGTCAGCTTAGTTGAAAACAGGGTAATGGAGATAAGCAGAAGTAAGAAGAATTTATTCTTAAAGTTATCCAAATAACATAAAGAAGATCAGGTACTCTGGAAAGCTCTGTGTAAAAATGTGGTAATGATAGCCAACAGAGCATGAGGAACAACTTGGAAAACAGGTCAAAATGTGTAAATAATAGTATGCTCTCACTGGGAATAACTACATTTCTGGTCTCTCCCACCTTACATTTGTTATGGTAAACCCAGGAAGAGTTTGCAGAAGAATAGTGAGGATGTTTGAGGGCATGGAAGAGCTTACATGCATGAAACAGGTGAGCAAAATGGGCTTTTAAAGCTGAATGAGCTGACCAAGAGGAGGACATTGTAGATAGAATCTTTTTCCTCTTGATTACGAAACCAAGGCCTTCCATCTACCTTTCTGAAGTAATAGCACAAGGGGGAGGAATTCACTGTAAGGTAGAAGGGATTGTTCTTTCTGTTGAAGAACCAACAGAGTCAAGGGGAGGGAAAATTTCAGAAAACACTGCATGTGAGAAGAGAGACGTGGCAAGGCTGGAATATAGCAGCTCAAACAAAGAAGTTGCTCAGAGAAGCATGGATTAGTCATGTCAGTTGAGGCCTCAAAAGTGGCAAGAAGGAACTTAGAAGGACAGAGAAGAGTGACTCAAGTCCAGTGCAGTTAATGCAGTGCTTAGCTGCAACTAAGCAAGAAAATAAGAATCTCCTTGAAAAGGAACATGGGTAGGAAAAGACTTTCCTTCCTCAGTTCTGTCATTTCTAGTCCCTTTGAGTTTTCCGTATTGGAAAAGTTTAGTTTTTAGCAATGTTAAAAAATGGTAACCTCTTTTCTAAACAGCTTCATCTTTCAATTTTGCAGTCCCATCAAAAAACCCCCAAACTATAGTGGTCTGCAGAAACAATAAATCACTGTGAAAAGCTAAAGAGAGTTAACTGTCATCTGCCTGTTCCAGTATCAGAGTTCTTGGAAACCAGCTGAAGTTGCTAGATCAGAGCAAACAATATTGGGTAGGGGTTGGCTGGATTTTTGTTCCCAAACAGTATGCAGTTAAGCTGCAGATGTCCTTGCCACAAGATGTTACAGGTGTTATGACAGGATGGAAATGCACTCAGTGCTAAAAAACAGGCATCACTGCTGGCTCAAATCTCTACAAGTATGGAGTCTGGAAGACTATCTGTAGAAGGCAGCAGTGTATTTTTTCCTTGGTTGTTCCTTTTGGACACAGTAGAAGATGCCAAACCCCTTTGGCCTGATTCAGTACAGTTCTTTTGTTCACCTGCTGCTGTTCCACCCAAGTGTTCTTGCAGAGGTCATTCCATCTCATGAAGCTGTGAAATAATCTGGAACCTGATCTGCTGGAAACCTCCAGATGGGCCAAAACAAATTCTAATTCCCTTGGGTGCAGAAGGATTTAGAATGATCAAAAAAAATGAGATGAATTTTCTAGATAGTCTTCTTTGTGATACCAAGCAAAATACTTCATTGTGATTGCAGTTCCACTAATTATGCACTCATGCTGTTCTCAAGTATGATTTTCAAAAGTGATGAGCAGTGGTGCCAGTAGAAACTAGTCTTGTGTATTGAGTATTGAAGTGTTTTATAAAAGCTCTAATTCCAAGCTAACAGGTCCTTGACATTTTAGATAGGTACTCATTTAGTAGACAGGTTTGAACCTAATCTTTTCAGGTCTTGCTTATGAATAAGTAAATAAGGTGATATTATCCTCCCTACCTCAGTGAGGGCTGGAAAGAGTTGTAAGGAATTGTAAAAGTAAACAGTTTTTCTGCAGTAGCCATAAGCTCTGTGTACAGAGTGTGACAAAGAAATGAACAGTCCAAAGCTGCACTTGAAGAGTTTGGAATACGTCAAGTTCCAAGGCTGAAATACAGGGATAGACATGATACTGAACACTTTTCAGCTTCTGAGTGTGGTCATCAAATGCTTTAAAATAGAGTATTTTGCAAAAAGGCGTTTTACATAGTAAATACATATGTGGTTGTGTAAGAGCATATTGCAGTGCATGGAAACTAGAGCAGCCCAAGTTGCATAAGGGGTTCAGTCTTGTTTGCTTTCATTTTTGATGCTACATTTAAATTTTGAAAGATGCTCCTACATGTTTGATGATTTCAGTTATTTCTTTTGCTTCTTTTTCTAATTAGAAGATATCACAACTTTGATCTAAAGATGGAACTGTTACACAGAATCGTTTCATTACTTAAGATTTTTGAATTTAGCAGCTCTGTTGTTTCAGGGTAAGCTTGAAGAAATTCAACTCTTAATTGTTTCACCTATAACTATCAGAAGTAAGAAAAGAAAAAGATGATTACATTGGAATATGCCGGTATTGGTGACCATGGAAAGTCTCAGTTGTAGGCGAGATGCTTATTAATGCTTATTTATATATTGCATTGCATAATTCAGTCAGAGGACTTTACTCCCATTTTTTTAGATCTTACTAGTCCTTTTAAAGAAATTTATCTGAAAAAAAGAAGAAAGGGTAGAATCCTTTGTCATTCTGAAAGTTAAGCAGCTTTCCAGAAATTATGTATTACTCACAATGCACCATATATAGCTCAGCAAATCAAAGATACATGGCATACCTTTTTTCCAGCTTTTTTTTTTTTAATTTTATTTTTAACATGTGACATCCCCAGGACAATTCTTACTGTCTCACGCAGGACAGGCAGGTCTAAGTCTTGCTGGGTTCCTTCCTAGAAGAAGAGATTTCTTATGTGAAGATCTCTGGATGTAATGTGGATTTGAAAATATATTAAGAACAACAGGTCAGCCTGTTCAACGAAGGAGGAAGCCGTGTGAAGGAGCAGTGCTGAGCACAGTGCTGAACGACAGACATACGGACGGGATCCTTGGAGTCTTGGACTGTGTGACAAAGCTTCACCAGCACAGATAAGGTTGCGGGGGTGTTGAAAATTAATAGAGACGTAGCTGGTGTAACTGGAGTGACAGAATCCTTGTCATGCATGCAGCAATAGGAGGAAAAGCCATAGGAGGAAATCCATATTCAATTCACCTTCACAGAGGCAATCAAAGTATTTTGGCAGAAAGCCTCCTCCTGCCAGCATACTTCAGTTTTTGAGGACTCTTCCAGCACAGTGTTCTGGTATTCCTATCTAAGATGGCTTGTGGCAGACGAGCTTGGAATCAGAACTTAAAAGCAATGCAATTAATCATTATTGAAAACTTGTCTTCCTATTCCTTATTTAAAAGAATTACTAAGTTTTTGTGGATTTTTTTCATCTGTGAATTTAGTCATTGGAGAATAATTTGGCTTCTTCTGACAGCTTGTGACTGATGCTTTGTAGGGAGGAAAAAAGGATTTTTTATAGTTAAGAGTAAACTCTTTGCTCTCGTATTTTCAAGCCTGTCACTTTAATTATTAGAGTTATTTAGCTTCTTATCATTTTGGTTGCTGCTTACGTCTGAGGAAAATGGGAGATGTTGAGGAAGATTTTCAGTGGAAACAGAAAAATAAAATGTACTAAGTGGGTGGTAATTCTCCCTCACATGACCAGAAGGAAAACAAACTGTTTTGCTTTTGACTGCGCTTGCTACTAAACACCCTGTCATAGTGTGTGAGGTGAGTCACGACTTGTTTATTTATAGCCACGGCCAATCAAAGCCGACCGCCCTGAACTTCATTCAAGACCAGCAGCACTTAGGATGTCCTGTAAACATTTGCTCTCTGAGCAAGGAGCATTCTTCCTGGCAGCGAGCAGCGCAGGTGCCTGGCTGGTGGCTCCTAAAACACAAAACAGACTAGAAGATCGTTGCCTGGATTATCTAGATTGGTAGAGAGAGAGGGAGAACTCCCTTTCACATCTGAAATGCCAGACAGTGAGGATCTGGGACAAGATGACAGGTACTGTACTTTGCTTGTGCTGGCCCTCCCATGCAGCGCAGGAAGGACCGAGGCTTCGTGTAATTAATCTGTGTGTGCTCCTGAGTGCTCAGCCTGAGATCAGTTTTCTCTGCGTTGTAACCAATCTTCTGCTTCTGGAGGGCTTTGCCTCTAATGCTAACCTTCTCAGGAGGGAAGTGTGAGTCCTGATGTCTGATAGAGGGTGAACAGAACACCTCTGAGGTACTTGCTAAGCTGAAGCAGAAGGAAAGAAAATACTGTGTGGTTTCTACCTGGTCACTTTTCCCTTCAAAGCCTCGAAATGTCAGGCATGGAAATAGTTTATTTGGGGCCATGCTACTGACAGACCCCTAAGTCATTTCTGTGTTCCTTTGAGGTATGCCTGTCTTTCTGAAGTTCAGTTTTTATTTTAATTAGCTGATATAAACAACAGTCAGGACAAAAAAAAAAAGTGATTAGACCCAAAACTTGGTAACAATTTAAAAAAATACTATTTTCTCTAATATGATCCAGCGCATTCCTATGAAATAAATGCACTAATTAAATTTAGCCAAATAGGTTTTAAAATAGGTATTTGAAAAGTGTATGTTATTGATGTTTGTCTATGACAGAGTTTATAATCTAGATTTCTTAAAGTCTCCAAGGTTTTTCTCTTGTCTTGATGCTAATCAAAATGTTGGCTCTAAAATGGTGTTAATGAAATACTTAATGTTGTAAAAACAGTATTTCTCATGTATGTAGAAACAGAATTTTTTTTTTTTAGAAGTTAGTGAACAAAATGCCAGAATACAAAGGCAAATTTAAGAAACTAAGCAATTACAGGGATCAGGAGCGAGCATTTCATTATGCCTTTGGATTTGATTTCTTCTAGTTAAATTTTAATCTGAACATTTACGTGGATGTTTTTCCAGTATGTTTGTCAGCGCGTTGTGAGACGAAACACAGGAGATAGTTCTGGCTGTCTGTCGTAGAGCAGCACATACAAGCCCTGCCCCCTAACTGGATGAGCGTGGGTGAATGGGTCCCCAGGGGCATAATTGGGTCTCTGCAGGGGTGGGGTCACCTACGCATTTCCGATTGCAGGGGTATCTGGGTTGTGCCCTATATATATGACATAGATTACAAGTAATGGTAGTTGCAGGTAGCAGTTTTTCTTCTCTTAAGGAAATGTTGACTCATTGCTGATAACCACCAAAGTGTTAATTGCTATTCTTTAACAAATGTTTAGTGAGGTTTCCACTTTGTTCAGTTGTTTATTTTGCAATAAAGAAAAATGGAAATATGTGTGACCCCTTAAAAAAAGTTTTCAGCTTTGTAATAATATCTAATTTATTTTGTTCACAATTCTTTCTCTGTAAAGGCTTGCAGCAAACTGGCAGCTAAACAGAAGAAACAACGCCTAAGGCTCTAAGACCTCTTTTTCTATCAATTTGGGGGGCTTTTGTTTTGGTTTTGGAAGAAAAAAGATGAGCTTTTCTAAAGCAGTAACCTGGAAAAGCATAACCGAGCCTGCTGGGCCCATTTATCATTTTTGAAGCTACCATTAAATTAACTGACCCTGATGTTCATCCCTCATCCTTTTGTCTTTGCTATTGAGCAAAAAGGTTTGAGAAAGTAGCTTAATCAAAGGTTCCAATTTTTTCCCTGAAATTAATTTGCCTTTTTGTCTTGGTCATAACAAATAGGATGTAACTGGAGAACATTGCTAGAGAAGTGCTAATGAGGTTTGGTGGAGGTCGGAATATTTTGGTCCAAGTTAAACAAGAGGGAATGGAAGGAGGAGCTATGGGAGCTGTACAGGAGCAATTAATCTTAGAATTGCAAAAGATGAAATTGTGATGTAAATGCACAGATAATGGTGTAATTTTAAGGGCACACTGAATCAAAGCTTCAGCTTGTGTGTATCTAAAAAAGGAGAGCAGTAGTATTTTTGTCGAAGGTGCAGAATGAGCTTTGATCCCTGATTGGTTTCAGTGCACTGCCCTCCTTGTAGGCCCTTCTCAGATGCAAATACTTCTTACATCCTCTCTCCTCTCGAGTTCATGTCCGACTTCAGAAAATATGTAATATTGTGTCACAAGTGTATTTCATGAACATTGTTACATCATAATTAAATAAGTGGCATTGGTCAATAGTCTGTTAGTCATACTGTGGATTTAAATGAAAAACAAGCAAAGAAAGGGATGCACAAATACATCTCAGTAAGGCTAGCCAAAAAGCTCAGAGCTGTGAAGAGCAGGTACCCGCTCGTATCTTCTGTTTTGTTTTGGCACATGATCATGGATGGTAACAGATGAAGAACAGTGAAGAAATACATGGCCACGGGTAGAGGATTGAAAACAATTTAGTGTAAGGAGATATTTTTCCACAGTAATTTTTTATCATCAGGTCCACTACAGGTTTGGTGTAACATAGTATAATCTGTTTTTTTAAAAAAAAGTTGACAATTTGTGAGAAATTTAGTGATAGTCAAAAATGTATAAAAGATAATGTGAATGTCGGTCCTGAAGTGGTCGAAGCACATGGCTTTAGGAACTCTCAGTAATGCATCAGAGTAGTAAGTGATAAACTATCTGTACAAAATACATTAAAACCCACCAAAAAGAGTCAAAATTAAGTTTTGCACAGAAAAAGTTACAGCCATCTTGTTAGGTAACACAGAAAGTAATTTTTAAAAAGTATTCTTTGGCACTTAAAAATCCAGTTTTCCTTCTTTTTTTGTGCAGCTGTTCTGCACTTCAGGGAATACTCTGCTCATCTTTCCTAGCTGTTTGACTTTGAAAGGCCTCGAACTAGGAATTTCCCAGCTGAAGAACGTGGAGGCTGTGAAGGAGGAAAATTAATTGATTTTGTGAAAAAGGACTAAAAGAGTTGTCTTTGCAAGAGAAAAATAAACCTAGAAGAATTGCTTCCAACAGCTGGGCAGGTCTGTTTAAAGTTCTGCAAATGGAACTTTATGGTCTTGTTGTCTAGTAAGGAGTTTCCTTACTTTTCTGAACAAAAATGTCTCTTGTGTAACCAGCATCTGTTAACATGGGCACCTGAACCTAAAAGATCCCAGGCCTTGTACCATCTTGGTGAAAGGACAACAGCACGTACTAAATAGCATTATAGCCTTTACTAAACAGAAGGCAAGTCAGTAACAGTATTTGCACAACACTGAAACACTCCATTTTCATGCAAAGAGACATTTTTAAAAATCTACACTTAACATGTAGATGACTAAGTCATCTACAAAACATGACTAAGTCATGAGTTTGGACTAATGGCACTTGACTGTCAGATCATGCTTTGGATGGCCTGGAACTGCAGGAGTAGCTGGTGTACTGCTCAGGGGAGTGGGGCGGGAGTAGTGCCGGTCAGAGGAAGGGTTTCCTGTGAGAGCTGGCCTACCAGTCTGCTCACCAGAGTCTGTCAAGAGGACTTCAACAATGAAATGCCCCAATTTACTTGGAGTGTATTTTGTTTGTTTTAGCCGGGCATGCAGCGAAAGTTGACAACATTTAAAACTATCTGCTGTGTTTAGGAACTTGTATACTGGAATTACTTTCAAAAAACGCTGGAACAAACCAGTTTGTGTTTGGTCAGCTAAAGAAATACAATGCAGCTCCTTATTAACTTCATAAGATGATTGATGTATTATACCTGAATAGAAGAGATGAACACATGCCCTCCAGAATAAAATCCTGTTAGCAGTGGGTCATTTTCTTTATTCTAAGCAATCTCTTGGACAAGATGAATTCCTCTATCTCTTTGCAGAACACTTCAGTGTATTTTTATAAGAACAGATTTGCTTTCATTTTCAGAAAACTTTGTTCTTGACTAGTAATATAAGCAAAAAAACTACCTTCATTTATAGGATTGATATTGTTTAGCAGAACACCAGTGATTAAAATGTTCCCCTGTCAGTTGAAGAGAAGAAATACAAATATGGCTTTAGTTTAACACGCTGTGGAAGGAGTTTATAGAGTCAGGGATGAAAGGTTGCTTATGTGATGTTTTGTTGAAAGTCATGTGGCCTGACCAGTCTACTATGCAGTTCATTGAAAAAGGCACATCCAACCTCAAGAGATGCTGATGACTTAAACGTATTTCTTGTACAATAATATTTTTTAAAAATCATCTTGGTCAGGAAATAAAAGGGGGAATGCATATTACTGAAAGCTGTGAAATAAGATCTTTTTTTCAGGTTTTTATTCTATACCTTCCCTTGGGGAAAAAAAAAACCCAACAAAACAGGAACAGCAAATTGGACTGATCCACTGTTAATAAAAAACACAAATTGAAGTGTCGGATGAAGATAGACGAGGCCAGGAACAAAACACTTTAAAAGTTTGAGAAGCAATGTTGTATAGTATTAATTCATTTAATTCTTATAAACAGTGTATTTGAACTACTGGAGGTATGATAATTAAAGGAGATTTTTGGATTGGGAAATGTTAGCTACTCTTTAAGGCTGATAGCTACATTCTCCAGCTTCAATTTAAAAACAAGATCTGTCTATATATCTTAGAGATTCCAAGGGTGCCGAAGTCTCAGCATTGAAGAGATGGTCAAATGTGATCAGTTAAAGGATGTTAGCCACAGTACTTCATGTTAGTGAGCCTAAATCTGTGCAGCACCCATGGATTAGCAAAGGGAAATAAGGTGCATGTGGATATCTACAAGCTGGAGAGATTTCTGTTAGAAAAGCTTTGTAACATTTGTAGCAAAAAGGTTGTAGATGAAGATTCTCCCTGAAGGCTAAGCATGGAGTGTGTTTGTGGATACTTCCTGTTTTTGCTTTTTCTTTCAGTGACACAGCATTCTTTTGCGGAAGTCTTTGAAGCAAAGAGAATTTTACATGGTGTCTCAGTGATTCATTTAAATAGCAGGCCGTGTTGACTTGGTCATGGCCACATGACACAAATATAATTATTTTAGTATACTTAACGATTGCATAGGATCCAAAAGTGGCACAGGATAGAGCACAGTTCTACACAGTCACATTTAAAATTAGCCACATAGGTCATTAAGATGCTGTGCTGCGAGTTTAGTGGTGCTGGCCTTTCTGTCTTTCCACATAGTGCACATAACATTCACAAATGTGTTACATCGTGTTTCTATAAGGCTGATCAATAGCGCATTGTGTTCCACCACAGTTCAATAGTAGATTTTAGAGGTTTTGCCATTAGTACTCTAATGCACTTAACTGTAAAATGTCCTTTTAACACTATTTTATATTTTGGAAGGAGAAAGAGCTGTTTATTTTCATTTTCAGTATATGCCCTCCTGAAATTTATATGTTAAAAAAAAAATAATTTACACAAACTTTTTTAGTCTAGACATTAAACCTTTTATCTCTGTGCCTTCATAATTTAGAAGAAAAATTTCAAAACATATGTTTTTGCGTATGTCTTCAGGTATAAAATGTTTGCTTCAGAGAAAAACTGTATCATTATAATCACTCCCTTCTGCACTGCAGTGACTTCTTTCTTATAGCAGAAGCCTGTGAAAGCTCTGAAAAGGTAGCCCTGCTTGATTGGGTCGGGTGTGCTGACAGTTTACACACTGGATTTCATTTGGTTAAGTTTCATGATGATCTCCTGGTTGCCTGTTTGTCCTTTGATATCCAGATCTCTTATAGTTCCACCATTCTATAAGTTCTAGATACTACCTTTCTAAAAGCTACAAAATAGCCATATTACCTATATTTTGATTTACATATCTTTGGGAATGTAACTTTCAGTTCTTCCACCTTGACTACTACATTCTAAGTTGCCCTGAAAATTACAGAGGGCACAGTCTTCAAATGTGTGTGGTTACAGTTGAGAAATTAAGAGGGTTTAGAAGCTCTGTAATTACTAACTCTATGTTTATGTGGGTACAGCCCTTCCGATCCACCACATCATGGTGTTCTCTTGTAGCTGCAGTTCTGAGTAGCGTATCTGCATGAAGATACAGAGAAAACTGTGTACACATAATTTTAAAAAAATCCAGCACATCACGGGGAGATCTTTAAACCAGTAACGTGAGATCTGCTGACCTTTCTGAGAGAAATGTGATGGGGCTTTGCTTGAACAGATGTCTAGCTACGAAATGAGAGCATGACACCATCAGTCATTTTTAGCGAACGTAATGCCACTGACTCTTCTGGCCAGAGTTTGTCGCTGTGATCGGTGGAAGCGTCTGGGTGGCAGAGTGTTTAGGGTAGGTTTTCTTTACAATTACTAGGCAACAGTTTATATATTTGCACAGTTATAGAAATGATGCAATAGGCAGTCAGAAGGATGTGAGTAATTTATTTTTTCTGAATACCCTCAAACTTATTGACAGTAGTTTTAGAATGGAAGTGTAGCATTGTATATCAAATTAAGGATAAGTGATGGGAGCATAAAATGTTGTTCTTTCTAAATGACCCACAAAGGCCTTTGAAAGTATTCAGAGAGTTGGCTGCTTATCCCCAAAGGAGCACTCGGACAGCAGCCCCCAAAGCTGTTTTGGCAGGAAGTGTAGGGTTCACATTTAAGTCATGTATTAAGGTATTGTGAGTAACCCCACTAATATTATGCTAAAATAGTTTTTATATTCTTGGTTGACTTATGTCATAGTAAGGCACTCCACTTTCATCATCTACATTACGTATCATCTTTTTCCCTTTTTATCTTTAAATGTGATCATTGGAAAATTAATTTCTCTGGAGTATGCATCATTGTGTGCCGGTTTCCTTTTGTTCTAATGCAGGCTTAATAGTTATCTCTGTTTTTACAGGGCCATGACATAACCTCTCTGTCTTTGTGTACATACATTATATGTTGTACATACAACTATATGATGTACCTCCTTTCTTTCTCACTCCCCCTTCCCCAGGATCTGTTGCTTCCCCCTTGTTGCAACCCTCTGGACTGTGGGTAACACTGCCATTCAAGTGGGCTCAGGGTAAAAAGACAGGAAAGGTAGACATCACCAAGGCTGGTAGTTGTTGGGAGGTGTGAACAAGAAGAGGCAGCATGTGCCTCTGGTTGTCACACTGAAGATCAGCAAGCTGACTTTCTTACACCTCTAATTGCCCAAGATCAGAACAGGGCTTCCGAACAGTCCCTGGTGTTCCTTGTAAAATAGAAAATTGTAGCTGTTGTAGAACTGACAAAAGTGTCTTACGATTTCTTGTGGCCTAGAAGCAACTGCCAAGTACTCTTTTGTGGAGCTTAGTAGTGGGCTTGCAAAGTTTTGAAGCAAATTTCACCTGTACCATCCACTCCTCTTGCTTGTGTTCTTGTCCATGCACCACATGTGGACCACAGGGCCAAAGCATATAGCAGTGTATTTTATCTGCACTGCAGCTCATGCTTTCAACAACTTGGCTGAAGAAAGCATCATGAGCAACCAAGCAAAGCAACTGTGGAGAACATTTCCTGCAACTGTGCACATTTTCCTTGTAATTTGCATTTTATTTTGAATTGTTACTAGATATCCCATTGTGCCTTGTTGTATGTCCTCTCTAATCTATATTGTCTTTATATTAGAGGTTAGCATATGTGAAAATAGTTTGCATTTTTATTTTACTTTATGCTTTCATCTTTCCCCCCTTCTCTGTTTTTGCTATTAGCTTAAAATTATTAGTGAGTATCTACAATTGTCCTAGGTATTTCAAAGCTCGAATTTGATAGTAGGCATCCGGCCTGTTCATTTTTGCTTTGTGCTTCCACAAAGTTCTACTTTGATTGTCAACAATTTTAAATAAAGGGTAGGAATAAATGTCTGAAAAGGATTTTGTTAATCAAAACACTGTCATAATAGTAGTTTTCAGTACTGGAATAATTGGGCAGCTCTTAAAATGCATATAGAATGCATTAGAATGGTTTACAAAAGCTGGAAGCAGTGTTTCTTTAGAGGGAGTAGCCTATCCATAAAAATTGCAGTTTCTGTGGGCCAAAACCCTTGCATAATACTTTTTTGAAGCCGCTAATTATCAGAGATGATGGAAATTGAAATCTCTCTTGTGGGTGGGATGCAGACAGAAAGTTCTGTGTAACATTGCTCATCCCGCCAGCTGGGTTTCTGCAGTGATCTCCGTGAGTTACGTTATGGTTTCATTTACATCCCCTGTCGGGGGCAAATATCTGCATTTAGCGCCTTGCACGGCGGGAAATGCAGAAGTCACCTAGTCCAAGACACGGGGCTCTTATCCTATGTATTTCAGGTACACTGTTTTAAATAGTTTATTGGTTTTTTTTTTTTCTAAAAGGGGAGGAAAAAGACCCCTCACCCTGACTATGTTGAAATGTAAGAGGAAATCACACCACTGCAATGCTGTAAATACTATAATGCAGTCGGAAATAAGGCACCAGTTTTGGGGTTTGGACTTTATTGAGCCTTACCCCGTGGCTGAAGGCGCCGTTTCCTGAGTGTCGCGGTCCCCTCGGGGCAATTTGGCCGTGTCCCCTTTGGGCAGTGTGGCCGTGTCCCCTCGGGCAGTGTGGCCGTGTCCCCCGCGCCGCTCCCGTCCCTGCCTGGTCCCCGCGCGGCTGTGCCACCACCTCGNAGTGTGGCCGTGTCCCCTCGGGCAGTGTGGCCGTGTCCCCTTTGGGCAGTGTGGCCGTGTCCCCTCGGGCAGTGTGGCCGTGTCCCCTTTGGGCAGTGTGGCCGTGTCCCCTCGGGCAGTGTGGCCGTGTCCCCCGCGCCGCTCCCGTCCCTGCCTGGTCCCCGCGCGGCTGTGCCACCACCTCGTGGCGAACGAGGACAGCCGGCAGGCAGGGATGGGTCTCCGCGGACCATTTTTGACCGAAATTGTGCCTTTTTACGAAAATGAGGCTGCGGAGACGGTGTAGCTGATGGGAGTTGGGAGTTTGATCTGACCGTCTGTGTGTCCTCTTATGGCTGTGCACCGCCCCTTGTACAGTCATTTTTTCATAATGTAATTTTTATTTATCTTGTAATTCAATCCACCTGTGACAAAATGTTTACTATTAAGGCAGTGATGGATTAGACGTGCAATGGGTTACACATCTTGGTAAAATGACCAGAGTTGCTCATGGCTAGCTTGCATTCACTGCGATCGAAGCTGTCTGTACTCAGCAGTGCATTATGCAAAAGGTAACTCAATGAAGCTGGCGTGGAATTTACTTCAGATTCTCAGTGTTTGCGTGGTGGTTCGTCCATTCTTTGTACCAGTTTGATTTGACATTGACTGGCCTGTGTATGTCTCTTCTATTATTTGTTGTTTCATAAAACAGCTTTGTTGTAGACATTTTGTTCGCTCCACAAAGGTATATGATCTGACCATCTAAGCTCAAGATTGGATAAACTGATCAGCCCCAAATGTGATAGTCACTTATGCTTTCTCATGGTTTTCAGCAAATTCTTTGGTACAGGTTTCTTTTGGGGGGTTATTATTTTATTAAAATATTGAACAGTCATAGGATAAGCTTTAGAAATGGTCCTTTCAATATAACAGAAAAACTAAAATTCAGTAGGAAAATTAATGTAAACAGCAAGACTTCAAGAGCAATTTCTTTCTTTTTTGCTAGGTTGGGTAGCAATTTCATCATCATAGTTTGCAGAACAAGATAAGAAATAGAAAGGAAAAAGCACAAGGATTATATGCATAAAATGAAATGTATTAATATCTATGGCCATCTTGTGGCAATGAGAAGTACTGTGGTATATTTTTAAAAGAAAAAATAATATTTAAAAACAAGTCTGAGGTCAGTCGCTTGATTTAGGTGACATCTGTGCCTTGAATTCAATGTCTTCATATGACCAGAATGGATAAGCAGTAATTTTTGTATGGACTAAAAATTGCTACTACTGAACAGATTAATTTTTTTTAGTTAAAAAGATCAAATCAGCTCAATATAAAATACATAGAAGCAAGCACAGGGGTCTCTAGCATAGCAGCAGCCATTGGATTGCCAAAGGCTATGGCTTTACAACGTGATGTTTTCAACAAGTTTCAACTTTCATATGAGCTGTAAACGAAGTTGGGTATTTTTGTTTGTTTTACTCAGCTGGAAAGTCACCGATTCCAGTCAAGACTACAGACCCAGAATAAATCAGTGCATTTCAGAAGCACTGATGAATTTATTTGTATTTCTTCAAGAAATGTCCCACTTTAAGGAACAAAACCCTGGCAAGGTAAGCACTCCCCAATAAGATTAACAGTTCTATATGATTTAATAAAAAGGTGAGATAGATTTACAAAAAAACAAGTGAGCAAGTGAAAAAAAAAAAAAGAAGCATATGGGTAGGTAGTCAGTGAGAAAAGCTGTGCACAGTGAAGTTCATAGCACTACAGTCCATCCCCTTACAGCTGTTTGAACTTCACCAGGTATTCCATGGACTTTTTAAAGGAAATCTATAACATCACAACTTAATAAAAGCTTGAAAAAGTGAAGAAGTAAAGAGGCATCTTCCTAGACATAAACATGGCTTTTTTCTCAAATAACTAGTTTTCAGGAATAGCTGCATGAAGAGAGTTCCTCATACTTTATCGTGATAATTTTTCTTCTATACACCTTGAGTTGGTGATTTTCCCTTTTTTTTTTTACTGGAAAGACTGAGCTGGAGAACTCAGTTCGCAGAGAAGCAAGCAAGACTAAAGCTTTTTTCTCCTTTAACTAGGAAGAATATCATTATTTACTTCTTGTCAAAAGCGAAGCAGCTTTTTTTTTTCCAAAGAATAATATAAATAATGTAGGATTATATTATTATAATAGTAGATTACATTTTTATATTTGTATTGCTAAGTACAAGTTAAAAGAAGACTACGAGGCTTTTTCTCCTCTTTTAATCTCTTCATTTTCCCAGAAACTCTTTCCTGAAAACAGGCCATTCAGAATTAGCAAATAGAAAGTATGTAGTACCACACTCAAATATTAGCAGTTTAGACTGAAAATACCGATGAGAAACAGGATGAAATGCCTCTAGAAAAAAAGAATAAATTATATAAAGAGCAGTTGTGTGTTTGGACAGTAAAGTTATATTTAGAAGAATTAAGTTTATAGTGAAGTAAGGAAATGCAGTATCAGTAATGTGGTAATATGACAGTAACTGTATGTTAAGAGATACCTAATAGTGGTTTAGAAAAGCTAATTTTGACAGCATGTTTTCCCTTCTTTTCCCTGACCTCATTCTCTAAGCCATGTCATTATTTTACTGCTATAATTAGAAGCAAATTAGGCAGTAATGCTATGTTCAAAATTTCTTTAAAATATAAAGAAATTTAATGGTTTTAATTATTTTAAATTTTTTATAAAATTAACCATTTTATTGCAATTCAGCTCCAAAAGCAAATGGATCCTTTCTGCAAACTTTCAACAGATCCGTTGTGTACTCAGCACTGTGCAGTTGTGAAAGATGCACTGTTGTGTCTCAGTCACTACAAAGGCCAAATCTCAAATTTTTATTGAAAATTCAGCTCAGTGTTGTCGCTAACAGAGGTGCTAGAGTAGCCAACAAGCAACAAGAGATTGCTTGCCAGCATATGAGAGAAAAGAGTTTCACAAAGCAACACAACAGGGGAGAGAGCTGTAGCTAGGGGAAGAATGTTTTGCTTTTGTAAGCACGCAGCAAGTATGCACTGTAATATTGCAATTAGTGAGTTGGGTTTTTTCCTGCATATAAACTGTCCAGTCTTTTTTCATGTGATGAGGGTGTAATTTCTAGTAATTTTAGCAATAAACGTGAGCTCGTTCAAGCTTTACACTAAATGAATAAAAATAGCCTGTTTTTATGGTAGGAGATGTGTCCTAATTATCCAAAATAGACTGTTTGATGCTTATTTTCACCAGAAGTGTTAAAAGTATTTCCCAGTTTTAAAAAACAAACTTCGATTTTGCACTGCATTCTAGATTGCATTAGCATGCAACATCTTTCTTTTGCAAAATGATCTAATCATTTAAGTGAAAGTGTTAATGGTGAATTTTAATGTTTTTGCCAGTTTTGCCTACTAGTCTGCAGCATATGTACATTTTTCACTGTCTTGGGAAGTTACATTCCTGGAGTTGTCCTCTCCTATGTCTTGTGTAAGTATGGTCTCTTTTTCAGTCATGATTTGTGTATGTGTGTATTGTTCATTATTTGGTCTCTGCATAGCGAGTATTTATTTATTTATATATCTGTTCACACACACATGCAAGTTTGCAGAAGATGCCAATCTCTGTGGTGCAGCTGACAAGTCTGAGGGGCAGGATGCCATCCAGAGGGACCTGGACAAGCTCAAGAAGTGGGTGTATGGCAGTCTCATGAGGTTTAACAAGACCAAGTGCAAGGTGCTCCTGCATCTGGGTCTGGGCAGCCCCCGTTATCAACCCAGGCTGGGGGATGAACAGATCAGAGCAGCCCTGCCCAGAAGGACTTGGGGGTGCTGGTGGATGAGAGGGTGGACATGACTCAGACCTGTGCACTCACAGCCCAGAAAGCCAAACATGTCCTGCGCTGCATCCAAAGCAGCGTGGGCAGCAGGGGAGGGAGGGGATTCTGCCCTTCTGCTCTGCTCTGGTGAGACCCCACCTGGGCATCCCCAGCACAGGAATGACAGTCGAGTCCAAAGGAGGGACATGGAGATGCTCAGAGTGCTGGAGCATCTCTCCTATGAAGACAGGCTGAGTGAGTTGGGGATGTTCAGCCTGGAGAAGAGAATGCTCTGGGGAGAGGCCTTTCAGTTCCTAAAGAGGGCTTATCAGAAAACTGGGGACAAACATTTGAGCAGTGCCTGTTTCAATAGCGTAAGAGGTAATGGTTTAAAACTGAAGGAGGGTCAATTTAGATTAGAAATAAGGAAGAAATTTTTTACATTTTTTTGTCATATGGAAGTCAGCTTACAAGATTTTTCAGTGTGTTGATTCTGGCACAATGTTGCATAGTCATGTTTGTCAGGTCTAGATATGAAAATCAGGCTTAGTCAAGGTAATGATAAATGTTATAATGACCGTAAATTGTGTCTTACTGACAGTAAAAAGTATGTCAATTGATATGAATATAATGGTATTTTCTGTCACGAGCAGGAATGGCTCCTGAAAACTGGATTTGACCTTAAAAGTGTCTTACGTGGGCATTTCATAGTGCATTTTTATGTAAAACTAACTGTATTATGTAAAATTAGTAGTTATCTTATGCTTAGTAATCTTATGCAAAGACATTGTTTAAGCTTTATTGAGTGACTTCTTGTCCAGCAATATTTCAATACAACTTTTTTCTCTGTCTTCATTTTTATCACAGTATTGTGTGCCTTTTTATGTCCCTTCCTTAAGTGCAATGAGTTTGGACAGAAACTGTGCAGCAAAATAAAGGCTGTTCTGATGAAACTAGATTTTGGAATAGTGGAATATATCAACCAGAAGAAAAAAGAGAGAGCTGGTAAGTAATTAATTATAGTCCCAAGTAATGTATTTCTGTATGCAGAGCATTTCATTCACCTTGCACACAGTTTGGTTTGTCTTGAGAAGCCAACTGTAAAGATACTTCTTGCTTTGAGCCCGGCTACTGTTACTAGCTTTATAAGGAGTGACAATGTATGTTAAATGATGATAAAAATAGTATTACTTCGTGGAAAGAAACAAGGCAATGTGATTAGATATACTGGTTACAAGTTTTCAGAAAAAAACTACTTGCTGTAAACTTGCAACGCTTATCTCTCTATAGATGAGGCAAACTGGCCC
Organism: Oreocharis arfaki; assembly: GCA_013398015.1. Taxonomy (NCBI): domain Eukaryota; kingdom Metazoa; phylum Chordata; class Aves; order Passeriformes; family Paramythiidae; genus Oreocharis; species Oreocharis arfaki. Next base: position 628,261 of record VZRR01009514.1, read on the forward strand.
AGGAGAGAGACTCACTCAAGAGTCTCAAAATAAGCACATAACAGAGTTTTCAGTAAGAGACCAAAATCTCTTCCTGTATCTAAATTCACCTTGGTTTCACTCCCTCCAGCAAAAAGCATTTGTTTTCTTCTCCAAATACTCAAAAAGCATGTAAGAATTGCCACAGGACAGCAGCTACAAGTTAATCAAAGTTTTTAGGTGGAAATTGCAGAAATCAATTTAAAACAAAATTTCACCTATCTCACCTGAAATCTTTCTAATACTGGAAAATTTTAGATTTTAAGCAACAAAGCTCTTTCAAGAAAAATATGTATATGAGCAGTGTTATCATTAGTTTGTTTTTTGTGTGTGCTCTAGTTTTGGTAATTAAACCTTTGTAATGTAGTCACACTACTTGCAGGTAGCCTGCCCTTTTTAATTAGTGCTACATCAGTAGACTTAATATCTGCTTTAAAACATGCATTTCTTGCAACTGTTCATCATACAGTGTGCTGTTCCTAGACCCAAGGAGAACTACCATGTGTCTTTTCCCCTTCTCTTCCATGTAATGTGATAATTACTGGAAATAAGGAATAATGCGTTGGAAATTTTCTTTCATGCATTGTTCTACCTGTTCAGTTTTTAAGTGAAACTGGCAGAGAAAAATACCAGATTATAGTTTAATAAACTTCACTTCAGCATGGGGTAAATGGTTGAAGTTAGATGCATTCTTTCCTGTATCTCATCCTCCAGTTTAATTTAACCCAGACAATTTCCCTACCTTTCTTTGCCCCTTGGGTTCACCACATGGATTCACAAACCCTTGTGCTGGCACAAGAGAGAAAAGAGCATGTTGCAAGAAGAAGCAACCAAGAACACTATGACTGTGTTTTTCATTTTATATTGGTTTAAAAGATTCTCAGACAGAGGAGGCAAAATTTGTATCTCTGCTTATCTGTAAAGAGCAACATTCTACCAGACTTCAGAGGGTGCTTTTAATGCAAATTTGCATATGACAGTGACTGCAGGGTAGCTGGGTGCTGGTAGACTAAGGGGTTTGTGAATGAAGATTACATGCAATTATCAAGGAAATTGCATGTTCTCATGTAAAAGTAATGTGGTGGGATAACTACACAGCCTGGTCTAACAACATGTTACACCTGTGCATTGTACCAGCAGTGTAGGCTAAAAGAGAGATATAAATTGCCAGGGCAGATGACATTATGGTGAGCAACAGAGACTCCTGAAGGAAGTACAGTGCAGGTAAAAAGATCTGTTGGAATGTATTCTGAATATCATTCTCTCTCCCACTTTGGTTGCTGTATTTTGATAAGCAGCCAGTCTCTCAGTCAGGCTTGTTTCCCTGGTAGCATAGTACATAAATGATGCACTGTGTCAGCAGGTGGAAGGTTATTGTGTGACATAGAACACACACTGAACCTGGAAATCTGTTGTCATGAGGATGATAAAAAATATGTATTTTTTCTTTCAGAAACAGCAAAGACAAAACCCACAGAAGATGACAGTGAATTAGACATATCAGCTCTGTGTCCTAAGGTGACTTTTTTTCAGTCAGCCTTGTCTTGCTTTTAAAATCTGTATAGATAATGGGAGACTATAGATTGCTGTCTCTTGTTCTTCTGTGGAAGACTTTAACCTCCCCAGGAGGCTGTGTTCCTGAACTAAGCAATGTGCTTTAGAAGTGATTCATAGTCTCCACCTTTAGCCTTATACTAATTAACCTACTGCATTTGTGACTTCTGGCCTTCAAGGTAATGGTTTCTTTGGCCTACTGAGCTAAGAATGTGTTTATTTTGTATTGGCTGTAGAATGATTACATTAGAATTTAATAGCAAAGGTGGTTACTTTTATTTGCAACAGTGAAATTGCAGCTGATTTTTATCAAATTAAAATACAAAAGGGAACTATTAATAGAAAACCTACGTAATAATTTGTCAGATATTTTTGTAATCACTTGTCTAATAATTTTCAATGATAGTGCAAATAGATATATTATCTATAAAATCTTTCTAGATAGTATGAGAACACTCAAATATCTCATTTTTCCCCTAGTATTCTAAATGACTGTATGGCAAAGGTTTTTCTGTTATAATCAGAATACCAGTTGATATAAAAAAATTCATCTTAATAGGAATTGCAGTAGTTGATCAGTAGTGTATCAAGTCTGACAGTGATTGCATTGAAGGTGGTTTTCTGCTGTGGAAAAAACCTCCAAAAAATATATCCAATGGAATAAAAATTTGTATAACATAACTGAATATTGTTGAATAAATTGGTAAAGGATAATGATTTTTTTGTTCAGCTAATTTTTGATAGTCTTATAGATATTGGGCTGTTTTTTCTGGTCCAAGTTTACTCATTTCATTACATTATGCGTATTTTGTATTTGCAGGCTCATCCTGCTTTCAGGACAGTAGGATTACTTTCAGAATGAATAATTGGAATTTTCTATGCTTCTTTAATATAATACAGCTTTTAGTTATTACAAAGAGGGATGCTTCACTTCTAAGCATTGTATACTATTTTCCTGTTTGTACAATTAAAGCTTAAATAGGAGGTGATTTGTGTTGCTATAACATAAAAGAGGGACTTTTTTCGGTCTCTAAGCATTGGCTTTCTGTAGTGTGATTTTTTTTGAGTATGAGAATATCATGTATGGGACTGTTTTCTGTGTAGGTTAGTGCTGCAATTGTTGCCAAAGAGCTGTCAGTGTCTGACACAGATGTCTCAGAAGTATCCTGGACCGACAATGGGACCTTTAACCTATCCGAGGGGTATTCTCCACAGACAGACACATCTGATGGTATGTAACAGCTTTGTCTGTGTCATCAATGGATTCCAGTCATGCAGGTTACCTCAAAATAATTAGAAAATTTGAGGACAGAAGGTTTTGTGGTTGTTACTTTTCCCTCTGAAACGAATGTAAGGTTAACCATAGTATTTTGTATAGGTGTGGATATATCATGTGTAAGAACTATCCTCATTTTAATAATGTTAAAGTACATCAGCAAGTGTCTAAATAAATAAGTAGTGCTGGGTAAAACCAACACATTCAATAAATGCCAGATGTAGCACTCTCTTCTACCAAACCTTTTAAGCAAGTAAACCTTTTAAGTTATTACCAATGCTTTTGTGGGTAAGCTAAGCAAATAAAAGCTGAGGAAGAAACAGTGAATACTCTGACCTGTTAATCAGCCAGTTAAAGAAAGCATTTTTAGATTTTACTACTAGAAATGAAGACAGCCAGCAATGAGCCTATGAAGACTTAGACTAGGAAAAGATTCTCAAGCACTTGGCTTGATCTTGACCAGAAAAATGTTCTTACTTTTTACAGACCAAGCTATCAGTAAACATTTTGTGGGAGTAAAGATTAAGGACAACAGTAGTTTGGTGTAGTCTTACCTGTGGATCTGTTGCTCTGCTCATCTTGCAATTCTCCTAGGAAAAGCTGACAGTAAATGACAAGCAGGATGATACTACAGTCCAGTTAATAATTTAAATTATATTCCTAGTAATTCAAGTTGTAAATAGACAGCATTGTATGATCACAGAACCATAGGTTGTAAAGAGGAATTGTCATTCATCTCATCTATCATCCTATCCAAAGCAGGTTCAAAGCTCTTCATTAAAGCTTTATGAAGTTTCTCAGGGCTGTGACCATTTGAATTCTGAATACCTCCAGTGGTACAGATTCAGCAACTTCTCTGGAAAGCCTTTAAATTTTTGCTTACCCTCATGATGAAAAGGTTTTTTTCTTATAGTGAGTCAAAATTTCCCATGTTCCAGTTTGTGTCAGTTCACTGTGCACTTTCTAGAAGAATCAGGCCCATCTTCTCTCTACCTTCCCATTCAGTAGTTAAACTGATTCCCCCTTTGCCACCTTCTCTTGGGGCCAAATGAGGCCAATTCTCTCAGCATCTACATACATCCTGCATTTTAGCCCCCTAAATAATCATGCTGGCCCTCCAGGGGACTCAGTCCTGTATGCCATTGTCTGTCTAGAATTGGAGAGGTCAAAACTGGGCAAAGTACCTCAGTGTGCACTCTCAGTTGCTGAATAGAGGAGGAAAATCCCTTCCACTGACTTTCTGCCTTCAATTTTGCTACTACAGCTCAGTGTGTGCTTGGCCTTCCTTGCTGCAAGGGCACACCACTAACTTGCTGCTCACAGATCTTTTCCTGGAAAGCTGCTTCCTGTCTTGTTGCCCCTAGTCGGTACTGCTGCACAGGTTATTCCATCCCAGATGGAGGACTTCACATCTGCTTTTGTTGAATGTCATGATGTTCCTTTTCAGCCTGTTCCTTTCTACAGCCTGTTGAGGTCCCTCTGAAGGCATCCTGACCTCCAGAATATCAAATACACCTGCCCCACAGCAGTTCCTTTCTGCCTATGAACTTGCAGAGTGCACTCCAACCCTTCATCCAACTCATTAATAAAAGCCTTGACCAGTGCTGGTTTCAGTCCCTGTGACAGACACCAATGACCAGCCTCCAGCTGCACCTTGTGTCGGAGATGAAGCCTTTTACCCTGGCAGTCTGGCCACTTTTCCACCCACCTTGCAGTTCCCTTACCCTGTTCGCTCACCAGCTTGGCTGTAAGGATCATGTGGGAAACTGTATTCAAAGCCTTGCGAGGTGAAAAATAAACAACATCAACTCTTCTTCCCCATGGAGCATTTCAGCAAACGGGACATACACAGAAATGCAAGACCAAATGGGATACATCCGAGGACTGGCTCATCTCCTGTCAAAGCTCTATGCATATGAGCCACCACTCTGCTTACAGTCCAACCCTTCCTCCTCACCTTCCCAGCCTTTCCTAAAGAAAATTGAAGAAATGAGTCATTTTTAGTATTTATTTCCTTAACCCTTGTGAATGCTCCTACAACAAGCTTCTATTGCTTGTTTTTATAGAAAGTAAGTTCAAACTGATTATGTTTTACCCTCTCATTCAAATACTTGATGAAAGTATTCCCTTGTGCTTATTTAGGCCGCTTCCACAGGCCATGTACTCCACGGTATGTTTTACACATTTCTAATAACAAATATTGTGTCATTCATTAATGCAGCCATTAAAATGTAATGTTTTACTTGATTACATCCTACTTTTTATCCTCTTGAAAACAGGAAACAGTTCTGATCATCTGGAGAGTTTCCATTTTCTGTTTCCTTATTAATACAAGCATTGGCCAAGAAAGGAAAAAGAAATTAAGTCTTTACATTGATTTTGTATCTTTATTTAAACAGATAAACATTCTTTTTTATTATTCCATATGCATGTTAAAATCTTGTAACACATCCTTAGATGTTTACATATTTGTAGTTTAAATATATTGTGAAGAAAAATAAATTTTATAAATTTTAGGACTTTATGTGGTTGGTATATTTAGAAATAGCTGTGCCGAAGATTTGCATGGGTTCTTTCATTACAGATAGATACCAAAAAACATTAGCTTTAAAAAGTTATTTTGTTCAAATAGTTAGGTTGATACCAGTTGCTTTGTGGTGCTAGATTCATGACCTCAAAACCATTTTGTTTTAGACGTCACATAATGCTCCTTCTAGTAGAGAACTACTCGAGTATGGATTAGTAAATGTATTCAAATGAACACTTACTAATTGCATTTTTACATTTGGCTGTCTTTTTGGGAAACCTTTCGTGAGTGCTAACATTGTTTTCTTCTGTTAACCCTGTAACAGATTTTGACCGACCTAGTGATCATGAAGAAGCTTTCGCTAGAGATCTTCTAGAGTTTCCCTCTTTAGAAAATGGTGCTGGCACAAATGATGACGACGACTCCAGCATCGGTTTGCCCACCCAGCAAAAACGAAGGAAAGAACAAACAGATGTCAAGGTGGATCACGCTTCCAGACAGAGTAAAGAGAGACCATCCACTGCAGGGTTGTCCTTGCCTTTGACCAGTGACCAAACCTTTAATTTAATGAGTGGAATTGCTGGCGATGTCATCACGGCTGCGGTGTCTGCTGCCATCAAAGACCAGCTGCAGTCCCTACAGCAAGCTCCCTCACAGGCAGCGCCCAGTTTGAGTGAGGAGACAGACACAGAGGAAGCTGATGATTTTGAACTGCTTGACCAGTCTGAGCTAGAGCAGATTGAGAAAGAATTGGGACTTTCACAAGGCCAAGAAGCAGAATCCCAGGAAAAGAAAAAGTCTTCAGGCTTCCTTTCAAATCTGCTTGGAAGTCATTAACCTGGAAGCTACAACTGGTTACACAGAAGAAATTAAACATAAAACAGGAAAAAAAAAAAATATCAAATGCAAAAAAACAAAAACAAAAACAAAAAAAAACCCCCAAAAAAAAAAAAAAAGAGCGAGAGAGAAGAAAATTCTGAGCTGTAAGCTTTAACTATACCTTTAGATGTGTTGTAATAATTTCCCTTATGCAGAGTGAATTAACTGGATAAATATCAGCTAATACTGATAGTTTAATGTTTCTGGTAGCTATACCTCAATGTAATAGCATGGAAATGAATTATCTATCCACTGTTTGTTTGCAGATGCGTGGTGCAAGTCAGTTGTTCAAAACAGTTGGGGGAGAGGTTTCTTTTATCTTTTTGCCAACCATTTATTTTGGGGTCCTGAGCCAAATTTTCAATATCGACAGTTTATTTACTCTAGTTTTCCAATCATGTAATACAATTAATGACTCACATTGTGAGGGCAAGTTATCAGAGGACTGCAGTGAGATTATAACCACGTCTCACCTCCTTCAATTCTACCAAAAAGTATGGATCCCTGCAGTTAGCATTACGTGTAGTTCATCTAGTATATATGAAACACATTAACCAGCACAACTCGAGTTTAAATATGTGTGCAACACTGTAAAAAACCCTTGATTTCATACTTAAAACCTTTGAATTATTTTGGATATGGTGATGCATTTCCAAGTTTTTTGCTGTTATAGGCTTGTAGAGTTGTAAAGTGGCATGTTAAATGACTGGCCACCTGCTGTGTTCCTTGATGGAGTCTGGTCCTTGGCAGTATTGCCCATGTGAAGTCAGCCAATGAATTTTTATGTTTAAAAGTTAATATTGTGTAAACTGAACAACCCTTTTGGGAGCAGGTGAGGGTCATTATTGTTTGGAGTAGAGATAAGAGGTTTAAAAAAACATAAAGGCTTTTTAGGTGCCACTTCTTTAATTCGAGATTCTGTAGGTTTTGGTTTGGCTTTTTTTTCTATGACAGCTGCTTCCACTTGCAACAAAAGTTGTGTTGCAAGCTGAATATTTATGATTTGTAAAGTATTTGATGAGGTCAGTTGCTAGAGAAGACACTCAGATCTTCTTCTTGGCATGTAATTTAAAACAAAAAAGAATTTGTTTAAATTATTTGCCAGTTTAAAGTCCACACATGCTGAGTGAGTGGGATCTCAAGCAGGTAACTTATTTTTCTAGGGCTTTTTTGTTCACCTGTGACAAAACTGCATTGCAATACCAAGCAATAGTAATCCAAGAAGTAGAAAGAAGTGAAGCTAGTTTCTTTAATGTGATGTAAACCATTAGCAAAGTTGAGGGACCATGTCAGCTGCTACTACTGCTCAAGTAAATTTCCATTTGCTGGCATTTGAAGAGGTGAATACTGTCATCTTGGACCCTCAAAAAGTACAGCAACAGATGATAAAAATCTTCCACTAACATATATGTGTAGGTAAACCTGTGTTTGAAATTAACTTCATTTTATAATTTTTTTTCCCTTTTGTGGTGGAAAAATAGGCAGATGGCCAAGAAGAGTATAGCAAAAGAAAGGATGCTGAGATTTTTTGACACTAGCTTTATTGTTGCATGTGCTTTTTGTGTCAGTAATGCATATAGACCGTGTTTGCTGTCCTTTACCAGTAAAAGGGTAAGCCTGTGCCTTCATTATCAAATACATTATGAAATAAGTGGATGCTGGATATAGATCCCACAAGATGCAGCTTTCAAAATTACAATATCTCAACACCTGAAATTCTGGAAATTATTAGAAAACATGGCCCACATCACTTCCATAGCACTGGTTGCTAAGTTTCTTCTTTAGCTTTCACCAGCCTGTTCTTCTCATTTAGAAAAAAACAAATAAACAACAAAACCAAACTCCCAACCAAAATCAAAAGAAGCTTTTGTTGGAAAATCAGTGAGTTTAAAAAGTTCTCAGATTACTTAAAAGCCGAATTTCCTTGCCGCATGTTTAGGACAATCTGTACAGTTAAAAGAGTACAAATCCAAGTTGCCGATGAAACTTTGTAGGACACCCAAACAACTGTGTGCTTCCTTGTCCAGGAGTACTGGTGCCAGAAGGGGAAACAGGCTGCGGGACAGGGAGAGGCGGGAGGGAGGGAGCAGTCCTTCACAGGCTTTTCTGGAGCAGACTGGCAGGACAGACTAGCTGGCTGTCAATGGTGGCATTGTAACAGCGTGCACTTTATTGTTGTTTTATGAATAGTTGTGGTTATAAAAGTATGTAACACAAGGGCACTCTTCTAGGAAAATAGATTAGATCAGAAGGAAATGCAGTTGGAGGAGTTTCTCAGACTTTTTGTAAATTACCCATTTTCTGGTTTCAGATAGGTAAATAGATCAATTTTTCTCCAGTACGAGTCTCAATTTTTATTTTTTTTTCAGAAAGAAAGAAACTGAAACTTGAACAAGTAAATCATTAAAGTTAGGGACATAATTGCTTATCTGAGTGTCTGTAGAAATTTTTTTTTTCTGCTATCATGGTAGTCAATTACATTCAAGCCCCTAAATAGTGTGTAATGGGAAGGATGTAATTCTGTAACATTTAATATTCTTTCTCAGGTAGTGAAAAGATGTCTGATTTTCTGCAGGAAATAATCTCTTCCCTCCCACACAACGACATGTAAGAAACACTTTGCTTGGACACAATACATTCCACTGCCTGCAGTTCGCCAGCAAAACACAAAGAAAATGTTTCTCTCCTTCGTGGATCCCTTCCACACTGCCTTCAGTTGGAAATCTCTTGAGAAAACTTCATTTTGCTGTATTACAGCAGCAGCCACAAAATAGCAGTTGCTTAAAAATTCCTGTCACAATGGTCCACAGCGTCTTTCTTACCAAGCACTGTCATCACCTTCCCATCCTTCTAACTGGATGCATGGGCAGGAAGACAGGCAAGCGGGTATAAGGCAGTAAATACCTCTGAAACATGCAGTTTTTCTATAGAAAGCCTGCTTGCGTGCGATTTCCAATCAAAAGGCACACGGGCAGTGTAGAGGGCATAGTGTGAGCCAATGCCGTGGGGTAACATCGTGTGATCCTGCCCTGGGATCAGTAGTGCTTGTGGTGCGTGTGTGCTCTTACCTGGCAGTAAAGGGCTCACCCTCCTGTGCCTTGCAGTGGCTTCTTCACGCATCCTGATGGAAGAAAACGACCTTTGTCGGGGCAGGGATGCAGGTCACTCTTTTGTACTCGGAAAATCCCCCTTGTGTCAGTACACGTGAGTGACAGGACCACCATCTGATTGGTGGCCTTAGGTGTGTCAGATCTAGCGTAAAACCACCTGTTTCCAGCACACAGGGTTTCCATGTGTACGTACCACACACCTGCTGACCATTCTTCTCTTTGTTAGTGGAAAAAAATACTATTCTATGCAGAGCAGGTTAAATAATTGTAACCCAAAGTAACAGGATCTGAAGAGATACTCGTTCTACTTGTTCTGTGTTTGTTCTGCACTTTTGCCGGGCTGTCCCAGCCTTCTGAACAAAGTCACTGTGGTCTCCATGTCTGTTCTCAGCACATGAGCGGCGTCGCAGTCTGTGAGTAACCCCCCCACCCCGGGCAACCAGAAACTGGAGAATTACAAAATGTCCGTATTTAAATATTCTGCAGCACTTTACCTGCCCGATCACTGTTTTGTAAACATGGAACTATTATATTGATTGTTTTAATAAATATGTGTTAGTTTTTATCTTTCATCATCTCCTCGTGTGTTTGCTCCCAGGAATGGAAAAAGCCCTGTAACAACAAACGGCGTGACCTTATCGCTCTCTGCCGCTGCCTGCAAGGAGGTTGTAGCCGGGGGGGTCAGCCTCTTCTCCCCAGTAACCAGCGACAGGACAAAAAGACAGTCTTAAGCTGCAACAGGGAAGGTGTAGGTGGGGCATTAGGAAGAATTCCTTCACAGAAAGCGTGATTAGATACTGGAATGGGCTGCCCAGGGACGTGGTGGAGTCACCGTCCCGAGCGGTGGTTCAGACAAGACTGGGCGTGTTGACAAGGCGTGTTCGGTCATAGGTTGGACTCGATCATCTAACCCATCTTTTCCAACCTAACTGATTCTGTGAAAACAAACAAAGAAAACACAGCACCCAAATCCCAACCAACCGCGCACAGCGCCCCACCCCAGCCCCTCGGGCGGAGC
>VZRR01009514.1:638773-655427 GCA_013398015.1 Oreocharis arfaki
GGCGCAGGCTTCCTGTAAGCCCGGCCTGGGCCACTCCTGGCTTGGAGGCTCCCGGCTGCCGCCTGCGCCCAGTCTTCTCTCTTGTTTTATTGAATTTCTATTTATTTGTTTATAGGTTTTGCCCGAATTTTTGTTGTCCCTGTCGTATACAGCTGCCTTGTGCCCGGATTAGGGACGCGGGCTCAGTTTAAATCCAGACGAAGGCAGCTAAAAATCAGCCCTAAAAAAAAGATCCTCGGGGAGATCGCCGTTTGTCTGGAAAGGCTTGGCTGTGCTGCGGGCTTGTGAGTGCCTGGGGTTTCCTTTTCCTGAGCCCCACTCAAGGTAGGACTCCGGGCTTCGGTCCTGGGGCTTAAAATGGGAGGGGGAGGATGCAGGCGGGTCATGGGAAGGTGTTGTGTAACTACACGGAATTTCTCTGCTTTGTGCAGTTTGAGCTGTAAACGCGTCTCCACGGAGTAGTCAGAGGTGAAGGGTTATGGCTTTAGATTCTCATAGTTCCACGCCTCTTCTGAGCTGCTTTCTTTTGGGTGGGGCGGAGCGGGAGGAGGTTGGGCGTTTTTAAATACCCCCATGGTAATGTAGCGTGTAGCCGCTGTCTGCCCGTCATGGGCCGGAACAGAGTGTTCTGCCGCAGCTTCCTGCAAGGAGCTTGTCACTGACAGCCAGCGTGGCTGTGCGTCAGTGATTTATGGCAGCAGGAGTGGCCCTTGGGCCGGGAGAGTGGCAGGGAGCGCTGCAGGTGGCAGGGGAACGCCTCAGGGAATACTCGGGATCCCTCAGTGCGCGGAGGGTAAGTTTTTCTCTGAAACATAAAAAGCACCTGTTAACACTGAATGGGTGCTTATAGTACTTCAGATAAAATAATACGGCCTTTATTTTCTGCATCCCCCCGTCACTGTAGCACTGCGGAGAGCACAAGCAGTAATAAGCAAGGAGCCCAGTGGTTCCAGGGAATGAGCGCTTCTTAATGTGTGTTCCGACTCTAGATATTTATGACTTCTGCCATTGCCTCTCCCTGTTTGTACCTTCTGGGAGGGGAGGGGCTGCTCTTCCTCTGCCTGCTTTCAGACCCCCCAATCCTGATGTATTATTTCTTTCAGACCCCCTCATCCTGATGTATTATTTCTTTTTTCTCCGATTAACCCATAGTTTTTTAAGTCAGTTAAAAGATGAGGGTGCTTTCTGTGATCTCCAGATCATGCTTTTTTTGCTCTTTGTTTTTGGAGCCTTCAAGGGATTCCATCAACTTTGTTTAAGGAAAAAGAAAAAGCTAAGTTTCATTAAGCACTGAGAAGGAAGGAAATGTATGGGTTTGGAAAGGACAGCATCAGTGACAGATCACTGCTCTGCAGTTGTCCTGTCACAGCCACAGTAACACAGCTGGGCTGGGTGGTGGGAGATGGAGAGAGACCAGGGTTAGCAGTGGCTTCAAGTGCTAGATCTAGGCATGACTGACTGCATCTCTGCATAAACAGCATTGCAGGGTAAAGTGTTGTCATCACTACATGCACAGCTCCAAAATAGCTAAGAAGGCTTTATTTTTAAGTGCGGTAACTTTTTTTTTCCTCATTTAATAAGGCAGTGGAAAATAGAAAATAGGCCTGTAAGCAGGTTTTCCCTTTTTACCCTTATTTCAGAGCAATCACTGGTCTCTTCAAAATCTTAGAGTTGGCAGAACATGAGCTTGTTAAGAACCTTTAGTCACTGATTTTCAGTGAAAAGTGTAGAGCTTTTGAAATATTGTTGCTGTGGCTGGGAGCCTTCTCCTGCATCCCAGTCCCAGTGGGCACACTGGGTTCGTCATCCGTAGCTGGGATGCTCAACTGCTGCTGTGGTACAAGTAACCAAAAAGTCCTTTATTTGTAAGTTTCCTCTCTTGTTCTTACCCGTGCATGTTAATCCTTTATTGAAGTAATTAAATGTGTGCTTAATGACAATGAGCTGGCAGAATGAACATACAATTGAATTAGCAATACAATTGAATTACTTCACTCATTGCTGCTGCTGGTGTTCAATAAATTTAATTCTGTGCAAGTGTATCTAAAATTGCCTTAAAGGAGGTACTCAGGATGTTGTGTTGGGGCTTTTTTGTGTCTGTTACTTAATTTTTTAGCACAATTTTATTTTTTCCCACTTTCTAGCGATGGCCACCTACACTTGCATCACTTGCCGTGTGGCTTTCAAGGATGGTGACATTCAGCGTGCCCACTACAAAACCGACTGGCACAGGTACAACCTGAAGCGTAAAGTTGCTGACATGCCTCCTGTCACTGCTGAGAATTTCCAAGAGAGAGTCCTGGCACAGAGAGCAGTAGCAGAGGAGCAGAACAAAATTACTGCCACATACTGCACAGTGTGCAGCAAGAGGTTCTCCACCTTCAATGCCTACGAGAATCACCTGAAGTCCAAGAAGCACCTGGAGCTGGAGAAGAAAGCTGTTCAAGCTGTCAGCAAGAAGGTGAAAATACTAAATGAGAAGAACCTGGAAAAGGGGCTGGCCCCAGAGAGTGTAAACAAAGATGAAATGAACACAGCTATTCAGCAAGCCATCAGAGCCCAACCATCTTCGTCTCCAAAGAAGACACCTCTACCTCCACCTCCTAGTAATGCAAGTAGCTCTCCAGTTTCCAGGGAAAGCACCAGCTTGTCACAGAATAAAGAACGACCAGAAATACCTCCACGACTGCAGTGGTTTGAGCAGCAAGCAAGGAAGCTGGCCAAGCAACAAGCAGAGGAAGAAGAGGATAATGAAGAAGGTAAGGCAATAAACACACTGACAGAAGATGGCTTAGGGTAAGCTATGGTTTGAGCAAAAGCTTCCTCCTACTTCTGTAGCAGTGCAGTGTTTTTCGTCACAAAAGGTCTTGCTGTTGATTAAATTCTCAGTTTAACAAAGGAGCTAAGGCTGGCCCATGTTTGCAGTCAAGGACTCTGTGTTAGTGTCTGAACTGTCATCTGTTCAGCTTACAGACAGGCATTAATGCATGTAAAGGTTGAATATAAATAGTCGCTAATATGAGCACTATTTCTCACATAAAATTTCAAAGGAAGTTTCCTTTGAAGACTAATGTAACAGATTACCTTAAAACTCCTTCTGAAAAATAAATGAACAAAAATCCAGTTAAGATCGTTTTCTGTTGTCCCAGCTGATTTCCTCATCTGTTGAAGGGAGGTGGGACTGTGGTGGTTTTTGTTTCTCTCTGCCCACCAAGACCAGGGGAGAAAGTTACTTGTTAGCCTGACTGTGTGGCATCGCTTCTCAGCATGCTGATGTCAGTGTTAAAATCTGTTTAAGAGTTGCCACCGCGGTGGCCTGTTCTGTGAATACAGCTCTGTGTTGGAGGTTAGTCTGGAAAGCAGACAGCTGAAAAGATCAGAGCTTCAGTATTTCCAGAAAAGGGTTATTTTTCACCTGAGTGCTTTCAGCGCTGTCGTTGGCAGTGCAGCTCCAAACGCATCTATTGGAGCAGTTGAATGGGGTGATTGAGCTGTAGCAAGGGGACAGGTATGAATGAGGTGGAACCTCATTCCAGCTTCTGAAACCTCTTTGTCACGTTACTGCATCTGTTACAGCAGTTCTGTGCTCTTGAAATTTCAGTTGCAGTTCAGGGAACCTGTTCTACGTAAGAAGAAATGTTTACCTCTAAACATGTATCTTAACACCTAAAGAAGAAGCCAGCTTGCACCTGTCTGTTAATAATGTGTTAGTCATAAATTGTATTGTAAAAATCTCAGTAGGTTTCTGAATGTTAATTTCACTTTTAAGTGTGCGAGCAGGAGCGTATTTTCCCTCACTGCTGGAAATTAGTATTTTCCTGATGTTGCCAGAGTTGTCTTGTTTGCAGTGAGCCATGCTTGTGTTCTTGTGCTGTGGTGAATTAAATTTAAGGCCTGGAAACAGCAGTAAAGTGTTAATAGTTGAGAAAATGGAGGAGGAAAAGTATCAGATCTGCAAAAGTTTTTTATGAGCAACCTTATGCTTTGCTCTGCATCTTGAAATGTGTTTTACTGGCAATGGTAAGTTCTTGCACCTGGAAGTGCCTGTGTGGCACTTAGCTGTAAGAACAGAAAATGCAATATTTTCTATGGTGGCTTTCTCTAACTTTACTGGGACTTGTTTTGCTTGGGAAAAGTAATCATATAAAATAAATATCTTTTTTTAAAACTTCCTTTAAAAGACTGGGAAGATATGGATTCTGATGAAGACATTGGCTCTGATGACGAGATGGAAAGTATGGAAGAAGAAGAAGAGGAAGAGGAACAACAGGCAGAGGCTGAAAGCATTCCTGCTGTTGGGGCCATACCAGTCACAGACTGCTTGTTCTGTCCCCATCACTCAAGATCTCTCACAAAAAATGTGGCACATATGACAAAAATCCACAGCTTCTTTATTCCAGACATAGAGTACCTTGTGGATCTCAGAGGACTAATCAAGTATCTTGGTATGACTAAATGTTCTCTAATTTTTTTATCAGGGTAATTATATTCTGCTATTGCTTATTTTCATTTGGATATTACATAAAATACGTTGGTTTGGGTCGCTTTTTTTTTGTCTGAATGCTGTCAGTATTTTGATCATGAGCAGGACCATAGGCTTTCGAGGGAGAATGAGAGAAAACTTGGCTGAGCAAACATGGTCATGTACCCTGTAGGTCTCACATAGTTTTCTGATGTTGAGAAAGTTGTTCAGATAATGTGAAATTTGGGACAAAATTCTGTTGCTAAAGCGTGCATATGAACTGTGTTGTCCTGCCAGTGAGTCACAAGTATTTGTCTCTTTGGTTTACAATGCTTTTGAGAGAGCTAAAAGCTGGGAAAAAAATGTATCTTCCTTCGAGTTTAAAAATAATGATAAGAATAAAATAATTTTGGAGTATTGGATAGAAAAATATATTGAAAGTGCAAAATTTATTATTGAGAATACTGAATGACCCATACCTTGTCACAAGAAATCTTTAAGTGCACAGATGTGTCCCTGATGGGGCCATATGGTCAAGGCATAGGAACAGTAGGGCTATCCTGGAAATTAAGGGCTTGAGGCTCCTCTTCAGTCTCTCTGCCTGCAGGCAGGGAAGGCTTTGTCACAGAAATATTGATTACTGACCAGGGAGATTTTGTTCAGACCAATAAAGTGCCAGTGTTTTCTGCAGGAGAGAAAGTTGGCATTGGAAAGATCTGCATCTGGTGCAACGAAAAGGGGAAATCCTTCTACTCCACGGAAGCAGTCCAGGCTCACATGAATGATAAAAGTCACTGCAAACTCTTCACAGATGGAGATGCTGCCCTGGAGTTTGCAGATTTCTATGATTTTAGGTGAGGACATTTCTCTTTGAGTGAGACACAGATGGGGACAGACAAAAGAACAGTTAAATATTACATCAGAAACTAATATAATTAATTCTTAAAATTTAGAGGTGGTTTGTGTTCCAGTACTTATTTTGCATTGCTGGTGCCCTACTTTTTTAGGTGAGAATGACAACATGATTGGTTGTCTTCTGTGACCATTATTACCAGTCCTACATCAAAGTACATTGTGAATTCTGTTCTGTATGTTTGCTTTTACTGAATTCAGATTTCAGTGCACCAGCAAAGGCCACAAAAGGGCATAACTGTCTTTCTTTCCCATTACCTTTTAGCTTAATTGTGGGCTTAACAGCTACTGCAGGTTTCTTACATAGGTTTTGTTGGGTCGCTGGAGTTGAGCAGGACTGCTGTGACTTAGAGGCTTCTTGTTGAACTTTCTACAATTTATCCTAAGCTGTGTTCATTTTGGTCAGAAATACCTCGTATTATGGTGACAGGGGGAGCTTCTGGGAGTGCTCATTCAGTAGCTGTGCAGAGCTGGTGACCTGCACTGTGGTGGCTTTTCACCAGAAGTCACTGTTAAGAGTGCAGCAGCAGAACTGTGCTGAGTTGCAGAACAGGGTGGAGGAAAGGGGTTCCTTGTCTCCAGGCTCTCTTCAGGGCAGGGTGCTGCTGGGAAGAACTCTCTGACCAAGGCAGGTTAAAGATAACAATGTTTGTGCCTTGCTGTAGCTGTGCCTGGTGTGTCTGCATAGCTGTGGCTGCTCTCTGTGTACAAACCACGTGCTGCTTCTTTTCCACAGGAGCAGTTACCCTGATCATGAGGATGGGAAAGATGTGGAAGGTCCTGGAAAGCGCCCAGCAGAGAAAGAGCTGGATTATGATGATGACACCATGGAGCTTATCCTTCCTTCAGGTAGGCACAGGGTTTGTGTTACAACATGCTTTCTCTGCACTTCCATATCTGCCTCCAGTACCTGCAGCACAGGCCATTGTTGTGTTTTCCTCTGAGAAGAGAGAAGGTAGTTTTGCATTTGAGTGACTTTGGGGTTATGTCCTCACCTTCCGTTGTTGTCACTGCCAAGTAGTTCAGCTTCTTCAGCATTGGTGGATATGTGGACTGGGGCAGTGGGTTGCTTTGCCCATTTTACCTCTTCCTTATCGTGTAACTCTCATGATATACTCCGCGAGTTTCCGTATTTGTTTGAGTGCAGCTTGGAGGGGCTATAACCTAGGTTATCTGGTGTAGGGTTTTTTTGTAGAGAGCCAGCTCCTACCTAATTCAGTACTAATTCAGTAAATTAATTTATTTAAATGGGTTTTTTCTAGTTTAGCATTTGGCACTCTCAGTTGCTTTTTTTTTGTTTGTTTGGTGGTTTTGTATGAGGGGACCTCAGCCCTTTCATTCTGAAAAGTGCTGCCAACTCTGCAGTTACACAAGTTTTCTTGAATGTCAGCAAGTGGCTTCATTGTTTACTTGAAGCAGCGTTGCCTCGCTTCTCATTCCACAATTAAAACTTTCTTTCCTGATAACTATCTGTTTGTTATCTGAGCGAAGGCCCTCTTGAACAGCAGCACATTTTGTGTTTTTTCTTCAAGTAGCTCTTACAGTAATTACATTGAGTTCCCAATAGTCCTGAAGTTTTTAAGGTTCTGGATGCTTTAAAAGCATTTCTCAGTGTTGTAGGGGTTTTCCATAGTTTTCGCAACGTGCCTGAGTACTCCGTTTCCGAAGCTGTTTCATGATGGATAATAAGCTGTCCCCTCCTGTGAACAGGTGCCAGAGTGGGTCACCGTTCCTTGATGAGGTACTACAAGCAGCGTTTTGGTGTGACAAGAGCCGTGGCTGTTGCGAAGAACAAGAAAGCCGTGGGCCGGGTGCTGCAGCAGTACCGAGCCTTGGGCTGGACGGGGCAGGCAGGTGAGTGACAGCAAGAGGGCTTTGCAGAGGATGAGGCTCTGGGATGTCCGCACTCCACAATTCCAGAGGTCAACTTTGCTTTACACGTGGGGTTTATGCAGTCGTTTGTCTTCCACTGATGCCTCAAGTGGCTGCCTAGAAACAGGCTAGACAGGAATAAGGGAGGACAGGTAGGTATTTATTTGAAAGGCCTTCAAAGGTACACCCTGGGGAGCCAGAGGCTAATGCCAAGAGGGACCCCAAGATGGACAACAAGTCAGGAGTTCTTCACACTTTTTTAGGTTTGGTCTATTTGCATATCAGCATAAATTTGCCAGTTAAAACTTTAGCTAATGATGTAATTTCCCCAAGCTTATCCCCATTCTCACTATGTTGGTTTACACATTTTGGGCCTGGGACAGTCTGGGTGTCCTTGAAGAGCAGGCTTGGAGAGGCTTTGTTACGTCTATCTGGCATAAGAGCAGCAGCTAACAGGCTACAAGAAACTTCAGCGTTGCACTAGGCAATACAGGATTTGAAAAACATAAAAGTTAAAACCTAAGTTATCACCACTTGGTTCATTTTAATTCCTGACATCCCAGCAGATATAGGAAGTTTGTTTCTATAATCCAGTGCAGCTTCTGTGCAAGCTTTTCATTCCATTGCTTGTGATATTTGGTGACTTCCTGAGATTTCTTGGTTTCTGCCTGTCCAAGCCGCTACTCTTGCTATTTAATAATGTAACATAAGTCATGCTTTGATACAATACTTTTCCGGTTGGGGAACAGTGGTGTTGTCTGTATCCACTTTTGAAATGTAAGAGTCATGCTTGGAATGCAAAACAACCTTTTGCCTTAACCACAGTCATGGGTGTTTGTAGACAGTACTGGGCTTTCTCCAGAGAAAAGTGGAAAGAAGAGTGCCAGTATGGCAGGGAAAACCTATAGGTACCTGCTGAAGTACGTGGGCAGATCAGCTGGTTTGCGTATAAGTTTTAAGTAAGGTGACAGACGTTGATCCATCTCTCTTCCTTCTCTCTCCCTGCAGGGGCCATCTCTGCTCAGCAGCGTGACATGCAGTACCTGCAGAGGATGAAGTCAAAGTGGATGCTCAAGACAGGAATGAGTAACAATGCTACAAAGCAGATGCATTTCCGGATGCAAGTCAGATTCTGAGCTCCCAAGAGAGCTGCCTACAACTGGTTATGGGAAGGGGGATTTAATGGTTTCTGGATTGTGGATTCTCTTATTAAAATGGACTTGGTACCTATCAAATGCTGGTGTGTTGGCTGGTGTGCCTTCCTCTGTACAGAGAACAGGAGGGAACTTGTCTCTTCTGAAATAATGGTGGGCCTAACTTTAAAATAAAATATCTTCAGTGGAATATGTGGCAGAGTAGTCATGGCTATGACTGAAGGTACATGCGGAGTCATGCAGCCCGTTTCTGGGGGGCAGTTGGCATCTACAAACTGTGGTTGAGGCCAAGAGGAGATCCTAGGTCTAAATGCTTCAGGAGTGTATTGAATGTCTTCAGTTGTGGTGCCAGACATATCACCTGGGTGTTTTGGAGTTCTAGCTGGCACTAGTGAGGTGAAAATTTGAGAGCAGAGATTTATGGAAGGTTAAGTAATAATTGTTTGAGGAAATGCACTGGTGGAAAACATAACTCCGGGATTAATACTGCTATCAGAAGCTGACTGTACTTGCCTAATGCTCCAGCTCAGGGCTGGATTAATAATTTGCAGTGTAGTTGTTTTATATTGAACTTAATAAATTCTAATTTTCTAAAAACTGCTCAAAATTATCATAACATTTAGATGAGTGTCAATCAAAATTTCAGATTTCCTGCTTAAAACTCTGACAGCTTTTGTTGTTCCCACTGTGTACTGGTGTTTGGTTATCATTGTGCAGTGACCCAAGATAGGGATTGGCTACAACAGCCAGGCTCTCCCACTTAAACAGGTGAACTGGTGCAGGCTGGTGCAGAGAAAACCTGCGTGTTAAAGAGCTGAGGCAGCAGCGCTGTGTTGGTCCTGCTGGTTTAGATATTAAAGGTTTCCATGACTTTACCAGCTCTGACCTTCCTGTGAGGAGGTGGGCACTTCCACACAGAGCTGTGGGCTGGTTCTTGGTGCCCCGAGTTGTAGTGTGCTGGACACTGAGCATGTGCCACAGGAACATGGCTGTTTCCTTGCCTGACAGTTCATTGGGAAGGCAGCTGGCTACAGCCAGGTTTCACTTCTCCATTTAGGGTTGCTCTGGGTTCCCGAGTAGTGGCTTTCACCGGCATGACTTTGATATAAGTGTTCTTTCTTTCTTGTGAATGGTGTGTGCGTGATGTCACTGAGAATAGTAGGGAGAGACTTTGTTAACCCTGTATTTTGACTTCTTAAAATAGTTCAGTAGTCTCCCTAAGAGATAAGTTCAGAAAAAGCAGCACCATTGTCATGTAAGCACTTTTGAGAGAACAGTGTATTTATGGGACTCTTAGGAAAATGATAATTTCATAGCAGAGGTGCATGCTGTGGGAGTTTTGTTTTGTGGATTTGTCCACAAAACAACATGCAGTGTTTTGCGTTTTAGTGGTTTTTCATTTCTTTAGTAAGCTTTGGAAGTTTTTTTGCTGTTCCTGCTTTTACTGAGAAGGAGCAAGCTTGAGCAGTAGTGGAGGCTACAGGTTTGGCACAGGATTTAGTAAGTAAACTGGCTAATACATTTAAAATAGTTGGAGGTTTGAGTAAAGGGAAAACTGAAGCAGAGAGAATTTTCAAGAAAGGCTGTGTTCACATCCAAGACCTTAAACTGAAGTTGGGTAAGTTAATGAGTACCTCCTTTTTCCTGACGAGGTAGAGCTACTGCCATTGTATATCCCTAGCTGGATCTAGTGCACATCTGAATTTATTCTAGAGGGTTCACTCTGGGTTGTTCACTCTCAAATTAAGGAATAAGATACCTTGTCTCAGCTATGTGACTCAGGCTATGAATCTTGAGATGCCATATCCCTTATTACAGTCGTGACCTGGCCCAGCCTGTGGTTATGGTATGGATTTCTAGCACTGAGGGTATACCCTCCCTGCTTGTATTTGACGAGTCTCAACATCTGGCCATTGGGAACTGCTCGGATCTTTTTCTTTGAAGTTAGAGAATACTATCGAAGGGTCTTAATGTTTATGGATAAGTTAGATTGTCTTTTCACATAGGGCAAAATAAAATGCCACAAAAATGGAGAAATAGAAGGGTTAAGACTTAGTAACCTGAATATTGAAACCTGCAGAACTGGCTTAGAATCCCAGAATAAGTCACCAGTGAGCATCAGAGCAGTATGCAGTCTTGAGCTTTTGGAAAACACTCATGGAATATACAAAACTTACATTAAAGACTAAAGAATTATTCTGGAAGAGTCTTGGGAATAACCTAGTACAATTGCTAAAATCTTAGTGGTTAAGTGTTTAAGCATCTTGGCAGTGAAGGCAGAAATACAAGGAGATAATTGATCCACTGACAAATTACTTTGGGGCCATAAGGTTAAGGCTGAAGGTGCATGGAGTTTGCCACTCTCCTCAAAGTGAAAAGGAACGAAAGGAAACTCCTGTTCTCTGTGCAGACTTGCTCAAAGAAGCCTGCTGTTTATGAAAAGATGGGGATTGTCTGAATTTCCTTGGTAGTAGTTCAGAAAAAATGCCAGTAAGTAAACGTGAAAATCAGTAGTCATTTTGCAGGTCACAGGGAAGTGGAAGAAAGTAATTGGTATCATTTGCACCTATGATTCTGTCTTATATGTCTTGCTGCGGTTTAGTCAGAAGGAAATGGAAGAGAGGTATGGGAACCTACTGGTATTTTACAGGAAGTTATAATACTCTGGTGAAAATGGGTGCCTTGGAAAACCAGCAGAGGGCGTAGGAAAGCTTTTCCCAGAATTGTGTTTACTATGAAAATAAATAAAGCCTGGTAAGAGGGCATTCATGCAGAGCAGAGGTGGGGTGAGACTGCAAAGCTCACCACTACCATGAGTTAAGATTAGCACCAGGCTTCTGTGAGATGAATTGCTGTTAATATCTTCATGAAGGTCCTGGGAGAGCACTGCTGGCACAGGATGGCTGGAGCCAGTATGGGGATTGTCAGCAGGATTCAGCGACAGTGCTACAGTCTGCACAGCTTGTAGGCAATTCCAGCTATGTCAAAGTATTTGAGAGTATTTTTATGGAACACACTTCTCAGCATTTAGTCTTTTACATCCCTGTACAAAGAATAGCTGAAGGCAATTTTTTGTTTCCTGAGGGAATTCCAAATTATGGTTGTTTCTACCAGGGAGCTATGTTTCCAGATGTGATCCAGCCTTGCTCTTGTGCTCCTCTGCTCTAACCTTGCATTTTCTGGCTCTTACGATGAGAAGAAAGTAAAGTCTAGAGGCAACCAGGTAGATTTGAGATTGTCTCTGGGCATAGTGGGTACTCTGGAGCAAGAATTTCCTGGTATGATTGTAATTTGGTAGGCATGCAGTTCCTAGAGCAGGAGAAGATCCCTTCTCGAGTGGTGCATTCATTGTAGGAAAGCCTGGTAAGAAGCATAGCAAAGGTACCTCATTTTGGACAAGGCTGGGGTTCTGCCTGCCTGTACATCCAATAACAGCTGGGTATTGAAGCGATCCCAGTGCTGCATCAGGCACTGCAGAAAGAGGCAGCAGAATGAAAGAACTGGTGAAGCTGGTGGAGCACATCTGTACATCTGCCATCTCCTTTTGGAAGTAGGTCTTCTGTTTTGTACACTTAAGTTATGTAAAATCAACCCAAATGGTACTAGGGGGAAAAGCACGTACCTGTTATCTTGCTCGGAATGAGAGAGAAGCATATGGGATGTCGTGTGGCAGACAGGGGACTCAGAAATGTGAAACAAATGAACAGCTAATTATGCTGAAACTTCAAGTCAAAAAGTATTTAAAGTAAGCAGCCCGTTTAAGAGTGCACTATTGATCCCTAATTGGTTTCTTCAAGGCAAACATGACATGTAAAGGTGACATGTAAATGTGTCGGAATGCTGCCCAGCTAACATCTGATGCTTGAGGGGCATCTCAGGGAGATTCTGCACTGCAACTCTTAAGAGTTACTTTTGATCTATTAAAACTGAGGTGTCCTGTGCTAACGGGTTTCATCTGCTCAGGGCTTTGGGCGTCTTCCTCCGCTCTGTTGGCTTAGTGCTGCTGGTGGGACGTTGCACTGCAGGGACTCAAGTGGGTTTATACTATCATGACCCACTATGGATGGGAGGCAATAGATAAGCTTTAGGACACATCTGACTGAAAACTAAAAATACATCTTAAACTCCTTGAATCTTAATGTTTAATTGCTTTAACCCAACAGTCTATCGTGCTGCAGCTGCAGAATGACACTCACCAGAATATCATCAAATCCTCAGCAGCTGGTGGAGCCTGGATAGTTAAGATGACCATCTAAAGGCACTCCTGACCCAGAGGAAATTTTTGTTGTCTCCCACTGCATCCCAAACTGTAAGATGCAGCAGGCAGGCACTTCAGGAGCAATAAAAGTGGTGACAGGACACCTGCAACTGGTTTTGTCTTAAGGATTTCTGCACATTTACTGAACCAGACTGAAAGACAGAATGATAAATCCTAGCTGGGCCAGGAAGGGAATCTGAATCACTCTGAAAGTACTTCCCAGTGTAAAGTTACGTGACTCTTCCCGAAAGCAAAAAGTAATCCATAAGCAGGTTGTTTTAATAATGACATGTCTCAGTTTGACACAAATTTCAGGGAAATGCTCTGAAAGGAACGTCTCCTCAAAAGAAGGCAGGTTACAGTCATCCCTCCCCCACCAGCTTTGGGGAAAAAAATATTTCCTTGGAGGAAAGTGAAGAAGAAAAAAACCTATTTATTTAACAAACACACGGGAAAAGAATAATAATGCTAAGTAATTAAAATCTCTTGCTGTGGAGAGAAACCTGGAAGATTTTAGAGTGCTTCTGTGGGTGTGGTCTCTCTCCTACTCCTCAGAGCTGGCTCTGCCTGGGCCCCCTCGAGGCCTTGGTGGAAAGTTTTCCCAGTGAGTTCTGGTGTTCGAAACAGTCCAGAAGAGAAGAAGGAAAAAGCCAAAGTCCCAAGAAAACAAAGTTTAACTCTCTGTCTCTCTCTGGAGAAAACAGAGCTGAAAGCTGGCTGAAAAGCAGGAGAGGTTCTTCCTTCCCTCTCTGCAGCAGCAGCAGCAGCCACAGCTATCTCCCCGCAGCAGAAGAACGCAAAGAGGAGTATCCAGAGTGACCTTGGAGCACAGAACTGCTTTCAAAAAGGTCATCTGGCCTTTTTTCTTTCTCTCTCCTCTCACGGGGTCAGTTTAAAGGCACAGAAAGGCACAGGATTCATATCTGGATGATATGGGATGCAACATCATAAAATCACCCCAAGACATGACATTTCCAAACATGAATGTCTTCATACAGTTCTCTGATACAAGGAAAAGGGTCATCTAATATCGAGACATATTTTCTGTCATTCCTTACAGTTGATGTGTTGCAATCTTACTTGTTTTTCACTTTACTGTATTTATGTATTCAACTTTATACTTGCCAGCAATTTACAGTGATAAATCCTATAACCTTTCATGTGGAAGTAAGAGGCTTGCTCCTCCTGCATCGTGTTAATAGGCAAAAGGGAATGTGTACCAGGACTCAGAAGAACTGCGTGTTCACATCATCAGATAACCTCGTGTATTAATATTCCTTTCCTGAAGGATATTCAGGAAACAGGTCTGGGTAGAAATGACTGGCAGTCAATAACCTGAGCAACAGACTCAGAAGCAGCAGATGCTATTGATTACAGAAGGGGAAAAGGAAATCTTTACATATTGTATGAGCTCTAGAGGCCACAAAGAAACCTGATGTTATACAAAAAGAAATTTGTAGCAAGATACACTTCTCCTTGGAACACTTCTTTGTTTATTCTGCCAGCTTAATGAGAACTTTATTTAATAATTAAAGCATGCCCGGGAGACCCAGCTAGAAGTGTACAAAACTGAGTAGCTCAGTAAATAGTCACAAGACCAACAGAAGCTGCATTTCTACAACAAAAGGGTAAACCAAGCACCTCAGATGTGTAACAGCAGTGCAGCAGGATAACCTGTTCCTCAGCTCTGGGGACATTTTCCAGCAAGCTGGAGTGGAAGGAGTCTTCCTGAGCATGCTCTTTGTGTCATATGGGCTGCAGTGCTCCACAGCTTTCGGCCTCCGCAGCACTTTCACATCAAGCTCTGCAACACAGGGAGGTGCAGCCCTCAACACCAGCTGAAGCCCGAGTGTGCTGTCCATGCCTCAGCTTCCTCTGTTTGTGGTTCTTTCAAGCTAGAAAAGAGGGCATCCTTGTAAACCTCAGGGCCAATTTGCCTTGCATTGTTCCACCTCAACCAAATCCCCCCATGCAAAATCAATTTCACATTTCCTACCCCTGCCAATGCTGTTAATGGTTTGCAAGATTTATGCAGTCATCTACAGATATGTTGGCTTCTCTTTTCCTGGCTTGGGTAGCTTTCCACCCTTAAATTTCTGCACTTTATAGACATGAAAGCAGCTTGGCTTTCCTAGGCAAGATCTGCATTTGGTCATTTACTGTTCTGCTGCACTAACAGTAATGCCTTAACAGGTAGGGCAGCTGTGTGTTTGCTCACGATATATGCACTGAAAATCTTGTTTAAATATTCACAATATGAAGTGTTCCAAAATCCAGATATTTTCTGATGTCTTTCATAGGAGCAGTCATACCTATTTTACTTAATTCCTTGTGTGGGAAATGGAGTTACAGGAAGTTTGCAGGTGCTGACAGAGAACATAAACAGCATTGTGCCTGAAGAGATAGAAATGGATACATGTTTCAATTTGAGACCTTGGCGAAGGCTGCCTGAGTTAGAACAGAAAGCTTTTGCGGTTTGAAGCAAAAATGTAGTTTTGTAGTTTTAAAAGAAATATGCTTTATAAAGGTAGAAATATATTTTTAGTGAGTAGAAACATGTTTCATGCAAAGAAGAATTATGATAAATAAAAGAGTAAAGAATTTTAAGTTTAACAATAGACCTTATAGTAGAGTTTATTAGAAAGTTAAGATGTAACAATATAAGCCTGGGCAATAGGCCTTAATAGCAGTATGATGATTGGTTAAGAAAATACACATTGCGGTAGAATCATGTACAATGATGATTGGTACAAATATGCTAGCATGCTTTGTGGCATTTGCTTATTGGTTTAAAAAAGTATGTAAGGCCTTGTAAAAGAAAAAAGTACGGCTGCAGTTTCTTCTGGGGCTCCGCTGCTGCTGCATNGAGAGTCCATAAAGGATCACCTGTTGGAGGAGTACCGGTGAGCTCTGGGGAACATGGGACAAGAAACGTCCTGGGAACATAGAGATGTCTATGACCGTTTGAAATCACTGATACGGTCAAGTTCTCATACTGTGCCCAAAGCGGAGCTTAAAGATCTTCTCCGCTGGGTACAGAAAAATTTTGCCGATGCAGACCCCGAATCCGCTTTTACCTTGTCTCTGTGGGAATCGGTTGGAGTTAAGCTTTATGACGCGATCACTCGCCGCGACCTTTCGGCCGCTAAGTCGCTCCCAGCATCTCGAGTGTTAATTGAGATCTTTAGTTTGCAATCTCGTTCTACCGCGCCCTCACCGCCTCCCTCAAGTGCGCCGCAGCCTCCGGCACTTCCCTCTACCCCTCCGCCATTGCCACCACTGCACCCACCGCACCCTCTGCCTCTGCTACCAGCACCTGCTCCCAGTAGCACGGAGGAAGGGGGAAGGCAGCAGGGGTCCGGAACCTCCGGAACCTATGCAGAGATTGCGACAACACAAGACCTAGAAATTGATTCCAGTTCTGAGGAAGACTTTGATCTGCTGGACTCAGGTCCGGTAGATCCAGAGTGGAAACCCAACTGGTCTCCTCCCAATCTGAGAAACCCCCTGCTCCTTTCCAAAGTGGAGGGTCCTCCAGAGGGAGATTTGCAATCTCCCCCAACAGACCTAGCCGCAGTACGCAATAAAGCAATAGTCTATCCCGTTACAGACTGGGTAGCAGCGAGACGCAAAGCAATTAAGGAGGGGGATTTCGATATGGTGCATGAGCCGCTTCTGGCTATGTCTGTCAGATACAATAGATGGAATCAAAATCTGAGATGGGAGAATTTGGGACATGCCGAAATTAAGGATTTGCAGAAAGCTATAAAAGAGAGTGGACTGGGTTCGCCGTATTTTAAACAGTTGCTGAAAGACATGTATGCTACCTTTGATCTAACACCATTCGACTGCCGCTATGTCTCACACATGATTCTAACAGAGACACAATATCTCTTGTGGGAATCCAAATGGCGGAGGCACCTTAATAAACTTTTAGAGAGCTATGCCGGCGGTCCTAATGCAATGCTCACACTTGCTCATTTGGCTGGTGACCCA
>VZRR01009516.1:256-11045 GCA_013398015.1 Oreocharis arfaki
AGGGCGGGGCGGGTGCGATGATTCCCCCGCGCCTGCAGGGGGCTCTGTGGCGCGGGTTCGGGGCCCACGCGGTAATGGCGGCTGGGCCGAGACGGGAGGGGATGGAGAAGGGGCTTTGCTTTAAAAACCCCCGGGGGAGTCGGTCTCGGTGCCCCTGTGGATAGCGAAATGAGCTGTAACAGAGACCGTGGAAGCAGCAAGCTGGAACGGCAGGAAGGAGCAAAATCCTTGGGTGGTAGGCGAGACATCTCAGAAACTCCTCAGCTGCAGCTGGAAACACGGGGCATCCCGGCAGGCAGGAGCTGGAGGGCTAACAGTATGGCAAAGAAACCTCGGGAGTTGGGCAGTGCCCGCCCGGCTCTGGAACGTGGCAGGGAGGGGCTCCCTGGGAGCGGGAAAGGGCCTGGGGATCCCGGGGGTTCCCCTGAGGCACTTGAGCAGATGGTAAAGGGTCTTCTGTTTGGTGAGGCTGGGCGTTAATAAGGTCGCAGTGCAATGGCTGCTCCCACGAGCAGAGCTCCACTCACGGTAGAAGAAAGGCAGCAAGAGACAGAAACCCACAGTGGTGGTGAATTCTTCCCACAGCCACTACAGCTTTCTTCCCCTCTGAATACAGAGAGAGGAAGAAGGAGCTAGCAGCTGCCCCAGCCCCTTTTTTCCCAGCCCAATTCTCCCAGCATCTCTGATCTTCCCAGAGAAACCCTCAGATAAGAGAAGTGCAGCCAAGTGCCCTCTTCCCCTGAGCTTGGCAACTTCTTTTGTCTCTCTTAAGTACCCGGTCTTTATTGTTCCTTGGCAACAAAATGGGGGAAAATTCCCTGAGAGAAAGAAAGAAAAAGAAGAAACCTAAACCCCAGCAGTAAATATTAATGGTACTCTGGGAATAGTATTTCTACTCTGGAAGTTGAAGAAGAATAATCAGAAAAACATTTCTTGATGCTAATATGTTGCCTGCTCTCAGAACATTAGAGTGAAACTTTATTATCTTGACTGGACAATTGTCTTCTACAAGATTCATGATTTGGAGTCACTTGTAAAAGGGGGGGAAAAACAATGGGAAAAAAAGAAGAAGTTTAGGCTTTAAAAAGCCAAACCAGGGGCATAAATCAGGAGTTTACAATGGAAAAATAATTTAAAAAACTGTTTAGTTCCAGCTCACTTAAGAACAACTTGTTGATAAATAAAAAATGCTTCTGTGGAATGTTTTTAAAGTACAGATTTATTATTTTAATGTTAGCAAGTTTTCAATGAATCAGGAAATTTTTCTACAGTACAGATTACACAGTGCAAAGGAAGCTGATTGGGTTGTAGTGCTATTTTGTAAGTGAGACTGTTTAGCCTTTTCACATTTGAAACTTACAGTAACTCTCATTAGGTATCTACCTTTTGAACCAGGTCTTACAGGTTGGAGAAAGGCCGCTTTTGCCTTACAAGAATATTCTGTTAATTACATTTGTTAGTTAGATCAAGTATTTCCACAGTCCAATGAAGTGTATTCCCATACTATATCAAAATTTGTAGAAATGCTGAAATAATACTTCCAAAGTAAAATAAACTCAACCTTGTATACAGTGCTAATATTAACATGTTACTTCCCATACTTTCTTGTTCTTGTATCATTTATTTATGATTTATTTTGCCTATGCCATCCTTTTCCATAGAACAGTCTTTTGATTAATATATTTTGATTTGATATAGTCTGTGGCCTTCAAATTAGAGAAAAATCCCTCAGGAGAATTGTCACACTAAGGATTCGTGTTAGAGAAGTCATAAATATCCCTCAGTGCAGTGATTTCAGTACTAAATAAAGTCCTTTTACAGTTGAGAGTCCACCAAGTGTAACTTGGAAGACAGGAAAAAAAGGAGAGAAGAAGGAGAAAAATAGAAGATGTGCAAATAAAAGTATTGTCTTGAAACAGAATTTAATCTATTTAAAAATAACAAGTGAGGAAGTCTGTGAATTAATATTCTAATATGATTCTCAGTGTTGTTAAAGTCATGAAGAAGAAAATATATAAAGAAAGATAAACTGGAAATAAATGAACTCTGGAGTAGTCCATGCAGGTAAACAGAGGTTGAAAATGCATCGATAATACCAAGTTTGTAAAATCCTCTGTGAGAGTTGCACAACAAACTTATTTGACTGGTGAATAACAGAAATTTCAGATACTGATGGCTACGAAGATTTTTAGGAAGAAATAGAAATTATACTGATGGAAAACTGATCAGTTGTTCACAATAGGGAAAAGCATAATTTAGATTTTTTTTTATGGTGAACTGATGTTATATTTATAGGTCTATTATTGGAAGTTTAAGAAAATAATCTAAATGCTAAATTTTCCAAAGACAGTAGCATTAATCTTTTGTAGCCCAATGGTTAATTTAGCAAAGAGCAGATTGATTGGCACAGATAAAAAAACCCAAACTGGTAAGCCCTCTTTGCTTTTTGCATAGACTTTCATACATTTGATAAATTTATTTTTATGATTTTTGATGGCAGAGACTCATTTTCATTAAATTTGTTTACCATAATTATGGAAGGACTGTCACAATAACCATTAAGTTTGATACATTTGTGTGTGTTCCCACTTCTCTCTGCCTCTCAGAATTTTCATTCCAGCCATGAGTGCTGGTGTTCCTTAGTTGTACATCTGGTACAGTGTTTCTGACAGCAACATCACTCCACAGGGACTGAATGTGCCATCTGTATGACACACTCAGTGTCTAATGGTTTAAGAGCTAGAGACACATAAATGCCTGAAAAAGTACATTTTCCTGGTTGCTATGTTTTTGGTCTCTAACGTACATTTTACCAACAAAGTATTTATTGCATAATGTTGCAGCTCAGTGCTCCTGTATTTGTAGGTATGAGAAGGGAGGAGTGGACTTTAGCATCCAGTATGTCCTTGTTATATCTAGCTGAGGGCAAAAGTAAAGAAGAGAGAGATTGAAAAACCCCTCACAAAATAGGACCACGAGAGGTACTAATTTCCTCACCAGAAGAGCTGATTCTAATAGAAATGTAATGTGAAATTATTTCTTGAAAGAAAGAGTGTACAAACAGATGTTTAGCACTGTCTATAAAACATGCAAGTGTTGCCCTAAGCTAAAGTAGTTAAAGAGATAAACCAACATTTCCCAAATAAAAAACATTAGATTCCTAATGAAAGTCACAATAAAATATGCTTTTGTAGACATTTCTTATGCCTACAGTCAAGGCTTCTGCAAGATTTTTGCACTTGCTTGAACTTTACTGTGATTATGAAGTACTGAAGATGTAGAGCACCGTAAGTCAAACTGAGTCTGGTGAAACTGTATGGGAAAGATTTTCAGCATAAATCTAACTCCTTTTTTTGTTTTGCAAGACAAGGAGAAAACATCATTTATGAGGTTCGAGTCTTATAAAGGGGAAAACACTTGAATTGTAAGCAAAATAGAAAAGTGTTGCTGGAAGGTAGAAAGCTTTCAGATGGCCTTTCTGGGTTTTTGCTTGTTTTTCCTCTCAAATTCCTGCTGTTCATGAAGAACGAGTTTTTATTCATTGTTTGCATTAAGGTTTATAGATACATACTTGCTGCAGAAAAAGGCATATGCTCAAAGTGCCCATGATTTTTCTTAATATTCAAGATGAAGACTTCTAGTCAGAAATGCAGTTTGCATAGCAGTAGCAGCACTAGCAGTCCTGGGCTATTTTATTTTTCTAATGACTCTGCCTGTGGCTTATTTTCTCCTTCAGCCTTTATAGGCAATAAACCAAGGAACACTTCTTTTAAAAATGTATGGCTCATATGCTCTTGACTTTGTTCCACAGAGAGCAAAAAATAACAACAGAACTGAGAAGTGTATTTCTGTAAAAACAGCTAGTGCAAAAGTTGCTTACATGATAATTTGGTAGTCAACATTATTATTATTATTATTCATAATGTATGAAAACCAGTAAAAGCAAAATATAACTAAGTTGAGACATTCAATGACAAAGTTGTCAGTCCAGTCTTTAAATACTGTAATTCAGTGTAATATTTAAGAGTTGTAGAGCTCAACCAAGATAAATCTATTTAGGGAATTATATACTACAACACTTGTGTAGATAAACTAATTTGAATATGACTACCGATGTAAGATCTGTATTAAAATTTGGCATTAGGAAAACAACTGTAGTTACTCTTTGTCTAGTTCATTTGTTTTGTTTTTCAGCTTTTGTGTCAGATCACTTTTGCTCCTTGATACTTTAATTCTGTGGTGTAACGATGAAATGGATTTTGAAAAATCAATGATTGATTCTGAGCACCTTGCTCTTTCTGGGAACACAATTTAACATGTCATGAAGGCAGAAGGAATTTGGTGTTCAATGTTGAGTCTGCATTAAAAGGCTTATTTAAAGTTTCTTAAACACCTGAAAATAAAATCGCTGTGGCTTACAAATCAAGTTTGAGAGTGTTTTTTTTTCTTGGTTTTGCATGTACTGAGAAAACATTGAGCTCACCACAAGGTCTACTAGGAACCTAATCATACCTAACATTTAGAACAGTTTATTTTTTCTTTTTTAGCAGAGACCTTATAAAGGTGAGTGCTTAACAGGGACATGTATGTGTGATAAACTGTTAGATTAGTTTCTTCAACGGCAGGCATTCACGTTGATGCTGCGATTCTACCTTCTTTCTTCCTGCTCCTCTTCTTTTCTCCAAAATAAAGGACAAATGTGTATTGCACTGGTGTGGGAGGTAAATCATTCCTATTTGGAATGAGCTAATGTTCTCATTAGAAGTTTATTGTTGCTCTCCTATGTCATTTGCACTCATGCTGTCATCCAAAGGAACTGGAGACATAGAAGTATGACTGCTACCAGAGAAATGAAATTACTGTGTTGGCTGAGCAAAGACAGAACTGTTCATTGACCCTTTTAATGTGAAGGACAAACTAGAAGTCACGGTCTGGCTGTCTTTTCTGTTGCATATATAATGTGTCCGTATGTCATAGAGCTTTTTGCAAATGGAGAAAGGCTGGCTTTTGTAATGTCAGGAGTAGAAGGAAAATTGTTTACCTTGTAATTTGATGAGGTTAATATTAGCATGAATGCACTTTGATTAGTCTAGAATAGGATAAAACATGAGGTTATCCAACTAGGTTTTTTTTTGTAAGCCTTCCAATGCAGGACAGCCAATAGCAAAGAAATGACAGAAACATGTCAAAGTCACAGAATAAATTGTTTCTGATCCCCCACATCATCTCAGAATCTAAAAAGAGCCTTATCTTCAAAAACAACCAGCATGAATTTTGATGCAGAAGTATTGCTTATTATTTATCACAGCTAATGATCACTGTATGGCAGTCCCCAGTATAACAGGTGGCCTGGTACTGACTGAGTTGATTGCACACCAGAAGCCACACAGAGCTGACACTGCATGCCAGAACTGGGAGAGGTACCTTTAAAGTGCAGTGCTGTCACGTTGAAGCTAAACTGTCCCCGGGGCTTGATCTAGCACTGGTCACTGGCAGTGCATTTTTCTAGATAATGTAGTTCTTGTATTTAGCCGTGTCAGCTCTGACTTGATACTGTGCCACTGTGCCATAGGCACACCCAAGGAAGTACTGAAGCTGAACAACATCAGAAAAAAAATCAAGGTCTTTGGAAGTTGATTCCAGCCATACTGACTCACCTGGTAAGTGTGTCTTGAATTGCTCCAGGAAAAAAGCTTGGGATATTTTCTGTCAGTGACCTGTGTGCAACAGAGGCAAGGAAGTAAGTATTTGTTGTGTTTCTATGCCCTTAGCTTATGTTGTAGAGAAGATCATAGCAAATTCTAACTTCTGCTTCTATAATTGTATTTTAGGTGTGGCTTCTAGAGGTTAGATGTTGAAGAGGGAGGAAAATTCCACTACAAGATAACAGTCTCTGTAGCCAACCCACAGAGTGGATTACAAGGAAGAGTAGTGGATCTCAGGTATCTGTTAACTAAAATGTAACTTCTCATTGCTTATGGGACATGTGGGACATGACAGAGAAGTGGACTCCACATGACTATGTAAGACAAACAGCAAACAGCTTTTTATTTTGTTGCTGCTAGACATATCCCAATCCAGATTGATCCTACTCTTTCAGTCATGCTTCTTTTTATGTTGTTTTACCAATCTGTCACAAAACTGGAAAGCTTTTTTATGAAATCATTCTACCACTTCTTCATATTCCCTCTATTTTCTGGGATCTGTTGAAATAATTAGTAGACTTCCAGAAAGTTTTTCATTCATCTTTCTTAAGAATGGCACTCCGGGTCTTTGTGTTTGGTTAATGAAAAACTCTGCTAAAGGTATTTGATGTTTAGGACTTGAGCATCATAACAAAACTTTCTGAAAATAGTATTCCTGTTAGGAGCTTCATCACTGCGTTCAAAAATCACTAACTTACTAGTTACTCAACATCAGCTTACATATTTTAAGTATCATATGCATAAAACAATGCTAAAGAGAGAAACAGAAAAGAATAGTCAAGGTAGAATAGTAAAAGGGCGGGTAAGAAAAAGTCTGTACATTTATTCTTTGATTTCAGTACTTATTTAGGCTTATCTTACTGTGTCTAAATGTTGGTATTTTTTTTTGTCTTTTTATACGTAGGAGTCAGATTTTTGAGTTAAAAATGTATCAGAGTATTTAATTTACTGGGTTTTTAGCAAATTGCTTATGAATGTCTCCAAGTTTAACTCCTACATGCAATGAAATTAATCCCAAAACTCTTGAGTAGGATTGTTGTCATATAGATGAATGAACAGCAGAAAGTTTTCAAAATGAAACTTTTGTGTGATTGTACTGTTCGGCCTGCTCTCCATCTCAGGATGGCAGACTTTGAGGGACAAAATGTTGACAATCAGTGGTTGAGATTCAATCCATTAAAACTAAAAATAAAAAAAAAAATTATTGTGAGTGGCAGAATAGTTTGATCTTAAAGTTCAGCCTAATATCATATGTTGTTACATTTGCAAATTCTTATTGGATGGTGTGTTATCGGATTGTTTTTTCTTTCTCTGTGATCATAATGAGACTATGGAAAAACACAGACTATGCAAATTGCTGGCAGTATATTAAGAATTAATTTGATTTTCTTCAATCTGTGCTCATGAAATTTTCTTCCTGTCTTGTCAATATGTAAGGGCAACAGATAAGATTTCAATCAAACACCATTTCTTACATAAACCAGTGTCTGCATTTGAGTATAATGTTTGCTTTAAAATACTCTACCAATACTGACATGAAGAAATTGAATGAAAATCTGTTTTTCTAGAATTAATGTTGATCAGCATGCCTCTGTGTATACATATACATCAGCAATTGATAGTGAATCTGCATATAGATCTGTGAAAATGAGTGTATCATTATTTATGTTACCTTGTTTTGAAAACTGCCTTACACTGTTTTACTAGGACAAAATGGCTCACAACCAGCATGTTCTATATCAGTTGCTGAAGGCCTTATGATATGCCCGCTTACAACCTATAAAGCTGGTAGGAGAAAATTTAACCCCAGACAGAACCACTGTGGGGGGTTCATCCTGTAAAGAGGGAGTAAAAGTTTGGAGAAGAGTGGCCAATATGTATCTTAGAAAGAAATAAATCAATTCAGAAAAATCTGTATAGCTGTTCTAGAGATAAAATATCTTTCCCTTGCTGGTAACTTTACCTACTTCATATTATAGGATTGTAGG
This sequence comes from Oreocharis arfaki, assembly GCA_013398015.1. Classification (NCBI taxonomy): domain Eukaryota; kingdom Metazoa; phylum Chordata; class Aves; order Passeriformes; family Paramythiidae; genus Oreocharis; species Oreocharis arfaki. Next base: position 7,950 of record VZRR01009516.1, read on the forward strand.
TGTTTAACATCCAACATCCCAGACAGATCAGGACAGAGTACAGTGTGCTCCTGAGAAAAACTCAGTTAGTTATTCCTGAGAAAACACTTCTTCCAAGCTCCAGTAGTGGTCACTTTAAAAAGGCCTTCCAGTGCTTTGATAAAAAAAAAAATGCATTAGATAGTGTACCTGTCAGTGTATCAGAACCAATTTTCCATTTAGTGAGGATAATGGGGATAATTGAAGCACTGCAATTCATTTTTCAGGAGGGCACATGAAAAGCTGTAGTCATGTTCTAATAAAGACAATTATTATCAGAATTGCATATATCTGACAATTATTTAGATAAAAAAATCTGCTACTTGCATAATACACTTTGAAAAGTCAATTCCTTTCTTCTGTTTTAGTTCAATATTTTTTTGCAGAATACAGTCAAATATTACCTATTTGCGAAAGTTCATTGAGTTACTGAGCTCTTACATACACCTGCTTCTTTCAGGTTTTTATTAGTAGGGATGCTAGAATTAAAGAGAGTTTTATCCAGGTTAGTGTTCATCCTCTGGTGCAATGTCCAGCCTGTCCATTGGATAATCTCTTAGTTGTGACATTATGTTGTTTTTCTAAGGTAATCAGACGTAAAGTTTAAAGTAGTAACAAGAAAAGGTAGACTTATGTGCTTCTCAGTAAAAAAATCCTATCAAAATAAAACATTTAAACTTCCAAAACATTGATAGTACAAAAAAAGAGAGACTTTGATGGGTGTCCTTTCCATTTTCTCCATTGAAAAGTTGGAACTGTTTGGAAAAAAGTGGGCTTCAAACAAGGTAAAGTAACATTTTATCTTCTTGTTATTAAAACTAATTATAAGCATTAGTAAATACTGTTCAATGAAGTATCAGACACTGTCATTGAATTAATTTTTCAGGACAAGACTTAAAACACTTTAATGTTTGCCTGTCTTGTGTGCCTATGTGAATTCTATGTGCTACTACAAATTGTAGCTAATTTTTTTTAGGAGAGTAGAATCTGAAGTTTTCACAAATTTAATGCTGGGAAGCTCACAACAAGACTACCAAAATTATTTCTCTCCTCAGATTTGCCCCCTAAAGAATGGTTTAGTTTTTAATTTTTTTAATATTTTAAAATGTTTTAAAATTTAGTTTATTTTTAATCGAAGAAGGAAGATATCAAGATGACCTATCAAATTGTCCTCTTGTGTGCCTGTCCTGATACATGCAGCATCCAGATATCACCCACTGTATATTACAATCACAAGGTCAGCATGTCAGAAAGTTAGCCTGAAGAACTCTGCTTCCCTTGTGATTGAAACTCCAGATAACTCATTAATTTGCTGCTTATTATGCATTAAATTTTGGAAAATTAGCCATGGTGTGTTCTCTAAAACTGATAGTGTACTTACAATGGCAAACAGTCAGGAAGTACCTTTTATCTTTACAGTTCAATGTACAGAGAACTGCTCTGTGAAATGAAGTCCCTACCAACACAGTACATTATATATTTGGCTTTAAGTAGTTTTCTACTCAAGCTTTCCACAGGAAGGAATGTTGATTACCTGTAAATTTCCACCAGAGCATAAAAAGAACCAGTTCAACAATACTACGGCTGTGTATAATGCTAATAATTTAGGTTAAGGAATCTCGTTTTCTTAGTTTCTTTTTTTGTATTGGACAGCTTTATAAAATTTTGCAGGTAATTATAAAAATGGAAATAATTAAGAAAATTTCTTTCTGATGTCCAACAGGTTTTCATACAGCATATTTCAGTATTTAAAAAAAACTCCTCCTTTAAAACACGACTAATTTTTAATCTGTAGACCAATAAATTAATTATCCCTATTGTTTTCTGGCTTTTAAGGATATCTGGAATGACAAATACTGTACAGTACAAAGAGATCTGTCAGACTGGTATTAAAACACAAATTTTTACAATGGCATATGGAAAAAGAAGACAATGAACAAAGAATCCTTTCATTAAACGAGAACTTTCAATACTGGGATAACGAGTCTTTGCTTGCAAGGATTTTTATTTTCCCTTATTTTATCACAATAGAAAAAAACTCTTCCTTATTGTATTTCATTTAGGAAAGCAATTAAGAGTTTACTGTTCCTATTCTTGAGTTCAGTTTGCAAGATCTACTTGCAAAGAGTTTCTGCATTAAAATACATCTGCAATACTAGTTAAACAAAGAACAAGAGGCAAGCCAATACATCTAGGTTCAGCGCATGAAATCCATGGCATAATTAATTTCCCTGAGAATGCTATATTACAAAAACCAGTATATAACCGCAGACTATTGCACATAACAGAAAATGAACAAAATGATTGGCACAATTGCTTACCAGGTCCTTTGCTGGTCATAGATGTACAGCATACTTTTCATGCAGTTTTGTAGAAAAAAAAAAAAAAGCTGAGTTTTATCTAGTATCTTCATGTATTTTCATCCTCTTTCATGCTATGAAAGGCCTGTCAGTTCAAGGCTGTTTGATGTGGACTCAAGTTTCCAGCAAGGAGCGAATGTACTTTGAAGGAGTATCGTGCAGCTATGATAAACCAGAAACAGGACAAGAGATCCTGTAAAGAGTGTTGGAACCTGTTATAATTTATGGCTTAAATATCTTCATGAAGGACTTTTGCCTGTTGTAGCAAAACTGTATCACACAAGCTGCAGAGAAGAGCACCACACCCTGAATAGGCCTGCTGACTGAGGTTCTGAACTACTTCTTGATGGAGATAAAATAAAGTGACTCAGGTCTGGGCTGGGGGAGAAGAATACATTCACAGAGGGATCGAGCTTAGCACCTTTGGGGTGGAGACCACAGCCCCAGAGCTGTCAGCTGTCAGGCTCCCAAAAACCCTCAGACCAAAGGGTGGGGGGAGGAAGAGAAGTTTTAGATGTGTGGTAAAAAGCCTCTGGTCAGAGGCAGTGAACGCCCATCCTCCGCTGTGCAGAACAGCTCAGCTGTGGGGCCCCTTCACCCCGGGGAAAGCCGCATCCACAGGACAGCAGAGGGGGTGTCATGGTCCATCAAAGGCCACCCCCCACAGGGGTCCCCAGACCCTGCACCAGAGCACTGCAAATGATGCAACAGATCCACA
>VZRR01009516.1:17304-54541 GCA_013398015.1 Oreocharis arfaki
CCAGCGACGTAGGGGGAGGGACTGACACAGGGACGCCCAGCGACGGAGGGGGCTGGAGGGACGTAGGAGCACCCAGGGACACAGGGGGCGGGGTCTCGGCAAGCCCGGGAAGATCCGAACAGAAGGAAGAAGGCAGGATGGCACGGCCAGCCACGCAATCACCATCTTGCAAGCTGTATGGAGCCGGCATGGCAGGAGCTTTAGTCCCATTTCGAGAAGCAGACGGGAGGAGCAAGAAGGGTCAGAGGGACGGCAGCACCTCTGTGCCTCATGGCAGGATACACTTATCATACTCTCCTGAATATTGGGAGGGAAGAGGCAGAGGGGGAGGGAGAAGACACAGAGGAAACAGCAACAGGGGAGCCCAAACCCGCTGGCACACCTGACTCAGTCTGTGAATTCGTAACTAACTTATAAATCATGACCAACAACGGCAAAAATCTCCCAACTGAATTGTCCTGCTCTGTCTGAGAAGCGTCAGTTTCTCCCCTGCTTTATCCCAGAGATCATTAGTAAGAATAGCATCCCATGCACTGTTAGGGAAATATTTAAATAACCAGTGAACAAAACATTTTAAATCTCCCCTGGAAAAAGTTAAGTTTCCCCGAACAAGGTCTTGTTTAAACTGGACATAAACTTCCCACTCGGAATGGGTTAGTTTAGCTCCCATCTCCTGCTCTTTCCAGCACCTGAGAGAAAAAGGCTTAATAAAAAGGATAAGGTGACCTGAAGTACACTCCCCACACCTGGGTCAAAAGAAAAGTCCCGGGGGGTGATCCCTTGGCTTTCGACTGGTGTTCTCCTCCAGAGAAGGGTGCCAGCTGCCCTTCGGGAATCTCTGAGGAAACTCTGGACTCTCTCCGAGGAAATGGCTCTGCCGAATGCGACCTAACTTCCAGCAGCAAAAAGCCCTTGGAGACACTTCCAGGGACACGCAGCAAACGGTCTCTGTTCGGGTGGGCACTTGTTGCAGCCAGAGGTTTGGTGGTAGAGAGGCTACAACCTTCTGAAAGCGTCTCTGGCTGAGAGCTGCACAGCGAGGCCACTGCACACACACACACTCAGACACCCCGGACAGTTTCCTCAGTAAGTCGATGGCACAGAGTCAGGATTGGTCTCTGGGAGGGATTTATTGCAGCCACGTGCGTGGTGCGGGTCCAGCGAGGCAGATGAGGATGGGACCAAGAGAAGATGAGCAAGAGAGATGAAAGAGGAAGTGTTCAGGTTTTTTATATGGGGTCAGTAGGGGTGGAGAGAAAGCATCAGGGACGAATAGTCTGAGGGCACGGGGGTGGCACACAGGTGGGGCTAGGGAAAGGGGAGGAGAACAAGGCATGCTGGGAGAGACCTTTTGGTCTCCCTAGCCCAGGGAGTGTGGCCAGGGCACATCCAGGAGCTGCTGTGGATGTGGCTCACTGGCTCCCATACTAGTGTTTCAGTTTCAGAATTGAACCTTCAACTGGCTGCAATGCCAAATAAAAAGCAAACATTTTTTGTATATGACTTTTTTAAAAACTATGTTGAAGGTACAGCTTCCTCTGTAAATTTGCACACTGAAAACAAAAGTAACGCACGAAAGGAGACATTTACTCTGGGGGCACTGTTAGAGTGAGAGATTTTAGAGTAATAGACAAAACAGCTCTTCAGAACATCTAAGTCCTGTTCAAAAGAAAAGTAAAACATTAATGATTGGTTGGTGTACCCTGTGAGGAAGCGTTTGGGGATAAAGCAGCTACACAAGCTAATAGTGAACAGATGTATGGAATTTCTGTTGTGATATCTGAGTGGTTAAAGAAGAAGGCAAAAACTATTTTTTGTGCAACAACTTCAGAATGCATGAAGCTGTATTTTGGTTTTGCTGGTTTTCTGAATTCATTTATTGTATCACTTAGATCTAACAGCGTCCACTTCGGAAACATGAAAGAAATCAATGTTAGTTCCCTCAGAGTTAGCATTTTATTTAGAGCAGTAGTGTATTTTGAAGCGAATCTCTCAATCATTTCCAGTTACTGGGAGTTGTTTCAATTCACAGAACTTTGGTGCATGAAGTAGTTTCTTAAAGAAACCCCTGAAACTGCAAACCTTGTTCCAGGTGTGCACCAGATGTGTTCCAGTGTTTCACTGTAATTTGAGGGTTTGACTGGTTTTTTGGACAATATTGATACACTTATATGGTGTGCTGTACCAGGAGACCAGACTAAATGTGTCTGAAGAGAAGGCCCTGGACTGTAAATAATGTAGTTGTTGGGGCAGGGACCAGCTGCTTCAACATACTGATCTTCTTCAATTTCACTGAAGTAATGTAAACATAACACAGACACCCCAGGATTACTCAGGACAGTTCTAGGCAACCAAATAAATCTGGAAGTGAACTACAGATTGAGGTACAGTTAAGATTTCTGCCATTAATAACATCCCAAGTATTCTGGTATTGGGATAACACATCTGGGGTGGCCAGATTCACTCCTTGTTATTGCAAAATGAGTTTGAAGATCACAGATCAGAAATATATGAATGGAATCAAGTCTAAGTGAGTGTCTGAAGAATATATTTAATATGTTACCATCATTACTTTGTAGATGGCATAAATATTATTACTCTATGATAAATTCTCTGCTGCATTTTAGGTAATATTTCAGTTTTAGAGTAGAGGCCTCAGAGATCACAAGACTTCACCCCAGCAAAACCTCAGTATAGTGGGTGATTCTACATACTGGCAATGAACAACACATGCCTAAATTTGGTATTTTTAGGAGTGAGAACGTATTTGGGCTGTTTACATAGTTAAGATTGACTCTTTTGTCATCCAGTGTCAAATGCAGTTATGTTTTGTGAAGTGGATCAGGACCTCCTGAAAAGAGAACTGAGACGACCACCAATACCATCAGATTGAAATGGGAAGCAGTTGTCAGATGGTAACAATTTTGACAACTGCCAATGAATATGAAAAGATTTCCGTGTGCTAAACTGTCTGTGCTAAACTATTAATGTTTTGAGCCATCATGTCTCAGGAGTGGCTTCATTGTAGCTTTAAGAGTATTAGTTCTGCACCAAGCTAAAGATCTTTATTTCTGTTAGCTGAGAGCACATATATTTTCAGGATTTAATTTTCAGTATCAATAGTCTTTTTTTTTCTGTTTCGTTTTTTCAGAAAACAGGTTTAAGTATAGCTATGAAAGGAACAGTGTCATGAAACAAAATAGGAATTATTTTCCTAAAATCAAGAATTAGAATCCTTCTATTAGGTATGAAGAAGAATAATATAGTTCTCCTATTATTTTCTGCATAATTTTTTTTCTGTGTTTTCAAGAAGGAGGTTTAAGTTAGGGGTGGAGACTGGAAGGACTGAGATCTCCATCTTATGAACTTGTTATCAACAGAGTTAAGAGTTGAGTTTTTCTGAAATGAAAAATGTTGTAATTTGTTCCGGACTAATGGGGAGAAATGTCAGATATGATTATGACACAACCTTCACAGATTGAATTAGTGACAGATTAATGAAGAGAAAAAGAAATGCATTGTGGGAATCATGAATCCATGACCAGCTATGTCATCCTTTTTGGGAAACTCACAAATGATGTCTCCCCAGGAGACTAGAATAAGAGTGTGATTAGCTCAGCATTGCTTTTCTTTCCCCTACACTATAGTCTTTAAAATAATTAAAGAATAATGCCCAAATCCCATCTGCATGGCTTTTAAGGTTTAACTTCCTGAAGCTATTCACTGAGGTGCTCTTTTAAAGGATACTGAACAGATCTGCACAACTAGTTGTGGAATAGTACACTGATACTTCTCTCCCATATCAATACCAATTAAGTCTGCTTAGACTACATCCCGTATTATTTTACTAGGGTCAGAATTTTAATCTGGTCAGGTCTTTCTGTGTGTCCAGGAATGCATTTTTGCCAGTAAGACTTCAAACCTTGCTCATGATCCTGAATGACAAACATTTACACAGTTATTGTTTAGTCATGAGAGTTGTAAATATTACGTTCTTTGCTAGAGTGATTTTGTTTCATTAGCATATATAAAAAATAAAGCATAATAAGACAATGTTGCTTGGTATGTATTTACCTTACTGTTGCAAGGATCTGACAATTCGTGGGAGCTGGTGAGAAGAGATAAGTGAATGAGTGAGGAAACAGCATCAGATTCCTTTTTGTGATGGGAGTTTCAGTGAAGGTAACTTTTCCCAGTTGGCTTAGTAGCTTGCATACTAGATTGAAGGGGATTTTTTTTAGGCACTAGTCTTCAAGGAAAGACTAGTGCCTGAACCAAGTATCATCATATTGGTTAGGATTTTATTTAGATGATAGCAAATAAAACAAACTGTGAATACAAAAATGAAAGAAAATGCCTACTTTAGTAAGTTTGGAAAGAAGTTTGTTTAGGGTGTTTGGGTGTTGCTCCAAATAGTTCACTCATGCAGCTCAGAAAAATAAGAGGGGAAACTGGAGCATGGCACAAACTGACTGTGGCTGAAATTTATCATGCGGTTTTGTTACCATGCTGACCTTCATTATAAGGCTAAGGAAACAGTGCACAGTCTAACAGCTATGTAACTGAACTCTAGTAAATAACTTGTTAATTGCTGCAACTGCAATACTTATGAAACTTGCTGTTTCTTTGAATTCAAAACAAGTTTGAAATATTCTATGTTTGCACATTCTAGCCAAGTAAACCCACAGTATTTTTGGCTGATTTCAGTTAACTGTATAAACACCAAAAGCTTGCTGTGCTATTTTAATATTTGCCACTCCTACCACAGAGAGTCACTAAGACAACTGAAAGACCAGTTCTCTTCACCAAGGCCATTTTTTGTATCCCGTTATGATGTGGCCAATAAGGCAGACAAACAGATGAGATTTTAGGCTTTTATTTGAAGTCATTTCTTGGCTTAGTAGGACCTAAGTAGAAAACAGTTCAAATTTTGCAGGGTTCCTTACATATCTGATGCAGAAGACAATGAAATCACATTGAATATCCAGAAGTCATACATAGACAGAAATATTAATTATAGAAATTTTTGTATCTGTACCACCTAAAAATAAGGTTAGCTTATGTTAATAACCTTTCTTTTTTGCATGAAAGCTCATTACTTTGATGGCAGCAGTGGCAGAGACAGACTGGTACGTAACAACATGTCATGCTGTCTCAGAATACTGGACATGAATGATTTCTGAAGCACACATTGTTTCCATTAAAAAAAAAATCTATTTTTGTATGCCTGAAATTCAGTATTTCCATTCAAACCAGAGGTGGACATATTTTAGACAATGCAGGTATTATAGACTTTATCATTTTAAGGTATACAAAAGTAGTTAGAAGATTTTATCTGGTGATTTTTATAAGCAGTGCTGGAAAATTTATTATTATCAATTAAAAAAGTCCACTACCAGCTAGGTTCTTGATTTCAGAAATCTTGCTGTGTTTAAAAATTAAAGCCTGTGTTGTGTTTTTAGAGAGCAGTGCTGATCAGTAGTGGTAATGTGCTAACGTTGGATTGAACTAACTCTGCAATAAGAGTAATGTAAAAGCATTTTTATAATTTCTGTGAAGATTTATCCAGTTATAAGGTAAAGTTTAGCTTAAAAAAAAGTTTAAGGAATCTACAAATTATGCTCAAACAGTATTCTGACAAAGGATTTACTGTTCAAATCATGCTAGATGATGTAGTGAACTTATGCACCATCTTAAACATTCAAGATCGTCTAAGCACTTAAACTGCTTTATGATGGCAAAAGTGCTTAAATTGCCTAAAATCCTCAGAGTTTTAGGGCACATTAAATCCTCTGGTGCCATAATTGCCTAAACCACCCCAGATTTTTCAAATGGCATAAACTTACGAATCATCTTAAATGGTATTTGGCGTGGCATAAAGGCTTAGACTGCTCTATGGAGGTATAAATGCTGAAAATGCTAGTAGACTACTATGACAGATGTTTTCTTTTGAATTTATGTAACTTCTCGGAAACTGCTTGGTCATGAAGAGAATACTAAGGATCTAATCCCGATTATGCATTATATGCAGTGCCATAGCTAGAAATTCTGTAGTCATATTGCAGGATGCTGTAGACACTTGCTGAAATGCATCCCTAAAAAACATCTCCAGAATTGCACTGGAGATGAATTATAACTCCTGTGTCTGCCTCTTGCTGTTCAGCCAATCTTTGCTGAACAGCCCAAATCACGTAATGCCATGATGTTTGACCTATTAGTTTCACCTGCTGTAAAATCGCTTTCCATTCCCATGTGCAGGGAAGGAAACTTACCTGTGCACCCAGAACCCACAGGTTATCACAGAGGTGAGCAGAGGTTTGTGGCAAATGAAGAAAGAAGGATGAAAGATCTTGTGCCCCCTTTACACAAGGTGCCAGGTAGGCTACCCATTTCTCTGTTAGTTGGTATGAGTTATGAGAGGTTCCTCAAAATGCATCTGCAATGGTTGTAGCTGCCAGTCCTCCCTTGGCAGCACTCCAAGACTGCTCTTGTGTTCTGTCATTGCAAAGAGTTGTACACAAAGAGAAATTAACCCCTGATGCCCTCTTTCTACTCTCACTATTTCTTCTTGTAAAAAGCACAGCTTGTCAGACCCAGTCTCTAAGTGTGGATGAAGTCGCTCTAATAAAAAAAAAAAATTAATATGTATGTTCTTTGCAAGAGTGTGAGGTGAAAGAAACAAAAAGTCAATAGAACATATGCGTTTAGTCTGTCTGCAGGCTTTCTTCCATTCCATGATTTTGGGCTCAACAGTGAGCTTGTGAATGAGGAATCAGGCCTTTTATCCTTAAACAAAGAAAAAAAATGCCTTTGTCAAATAATTTAGGGCTTCATTATTTGTCCTTGTTTTGTTACCAAATGCAAATGCTTCTGTTACTGAGATGTCCTTGGTTATGATTGCTACAGCACCTCACTACGTATTAAAGTTCTCTTCCTGCACATATACAACATGGATGACTTTGTCTCCATAAGGATAAGCTTGATTCAGTAACGTAACAATCCCTGCCATTGTGAATCAGCATGTATAATCTGAAGGTGATTTTTTAACTTTTGTGAAAGAAGCCTAAAAATTTATTTGGATTGTAGGCTCCTGTCTGGGGCTGGACCCTCCTATGCTGTAATTTTATTGACAGTAAAGCAGGATCAAAATATCTTGATCATAAAGAGGCACTATTTTTGAGCTCTATTTTGATCATTTAATAAAACATATACTAATTGAAAGGAGTATGAAGCTGTGCAAAGACCAGTAAAATTCTGTTATCTAGAAAAGAAGGTTATTGTAATTGAATGTAGGCACCAGCTTGAGAAAGTAGTGACCCTTAATTGCTCCTCCTCAGGAGCCACTCAGAGAGGTGTTGCAACTAAGAAACAACCAGACTGTGCCGGCTGATCAAATGATCACGTACCCTTGCCAGCTCATTATGAGACAGTTCTGGTTTCTGGGAATTTTAAGGTGAAGTCGTAAGATCACATGCAGTTGGCAAAAGAGCTATGTTCCCTATTCCTCTCTGTTACTGGTCTGCTGACTGTGGATTTGGAAGGGGGATGTGTGTGTGTGCATATTTTTTCACCATATTCTTCCATTGTTTTTGGATATTCCTTCCTTATAAGTCTAAGTTTTCCAGCTGGCCTCTTGACAGACCATCTTAGCTACACTGACTTAATAACAGACAATATAATTCTATCAATACATTATTGTGGCTTTACAACATTATCTGTACCAGATACTTTCAGATATAACACTGAATACACCAGTTCTGCTCAGATTTTCCTCACGTGTCATTTTATTTTATTGGAAATATTAGAAAAAAATGTGGCAAAATGTATAGGATAATCTTTAACACTGGGGAATCAAAGCAGCTGACTTTTACTTTAAACAATGAGTGCCAGTACATTAGCAAAAATTTAGTGGACTAAAAATATATTATTTATACTTTTGGTGAGTGGGTGCTATTCAGTCCCTTTCAGCTAAATTAAAGAGATTCTGCTTGAATCATTGATTTTCCGGTTGGCTGAAAAAATAAAATAACTTTAGATTAGGCAAATTTAATTTGTTGAGAAATTTTAACTGAAAGAAAGAATCAGTTTTGTTTGAAATAAACATTTCCTTTTGTCTGGAGCATTTCTAAAAATAAGAAAATGAAGTGCCACTCTTAAAATCAATCACAGTGTAGTCAGTTCAGGGAGACCACCCTAAATTTAATCCAAGTGAATTTAATGAAAGCACTGTGAATTTTTCAAGGGATGCTCACTTACATTGAGTTTGTAATCAGCCTTCTCCCACAAAAATAATATTTCAAGTGGTGATTTGAATGGTTTAAGCAAGTGAGAGGATTAAAATAACACTGGCTTTAACTCTTGTTTATAACTCTCAAAAAGTCAGGTCAACAAAGAGCATTTGTTTTTCAGAGGAGAAGTCTTGTAAGCAGTGTTTCTTTCCGTAGCTGAGTAATTTGGATCCAATGCAAACTAATGAGTTTGTAAAACTGATACTCCTCATTTGTTTAAGTATCTGAAAAAGAATTTCTGAACTGATAATTACCTAAAACGGAAGTACTGATTTGCCTTAGCAAAAATGCACTAAAGGTACAATTTTCAGTACAAGAAGTAAACAACAGCTGCTCAGCAACTGAGGGACTAGTTAGAAGCTAAACTAAGCACCCATGAGAGAGGCAGCAGCATGGGAGCATGTGAGTGAACTCCAGCCTGCAGTACAGGGGGAAGCTCTGTGTGCAGCAAGAAGAAAACTGTTCTTGTTTCAACACCTGTGAACAAGTCATGTTGTGAAGAAGGAGATGTGGCAAGGCCTTGTGCTCTTGCTGTTTGCCTGTCTGCAAACGTGAGAATAAAATGTTCCACTCTGGTTAGCTCTTGAGACCACCTGGTGTTTAGGGTGTTTGGGTGTTGCTCCAAATAGTTCACTCATGCAGCTCAGAAAAATAAGAGGGGAAACTGGAGCATGGCACAAACTGACTGTGGCTGAAATTTATCATGCGGTTTTGTTACCATGCTGACCTTCATTATAAGGCTAAGGAAACAGTGCACAGTCTAACAGCTATGTAACTGAACTCTAGTAAATAACTTGTTAATTGCTGCAACTGCAATACTTATGAAACTTGCTGTTTCTTTGAATTCAAAACAAGTTTGAGTGTGGGAGTTGTCATTTTTGTAGAACTTAAAAGGAACACCCCAGGCAGCCATGAAAGTTAAGTACACTTTTATGAAACTTATGAAACTGGTCACACAATTTAGGGAAGGTAGTTGGCCCTCAGCAACAGAAATTGCTCGAGAACAGCCAGAGAACATTTGTGGACAGTTCAGTTCAGACTTCAGTGGGCAAATTGTCTGAGCATCCTCTAGGTTAGAATGGGGCTTGCTGCCACTGTGACAAAAGACCATTCGAAATTACAAATGAAGTTGTAGATTTCCTGGACAAGCATCAGCCAGGATGTATTCTCTTTTTTTTTTTTTTTTTTTTCTGAGTAGCCATTTAAATTTTCAAATGAATGGGAGCTGTAACATTATGTATGTTATAAGTCAGATGCTATGATACTATGGTACAAGGTGTTCTTTCCATTTAGCACTACAAGGGAGCAGCAGTATCTGCCAACCAAGGATTAAAAATCTCTATAAACAATCATACTAATCTTATTGTTTTCACAATAAGTTATGTTGTTGCAGAGGTGCTGACTATTACAGGAATAGTTCTCTTGTTCTAGGGAACATGTCCCCAAGGAGTCATCTGCTCAACTGGGAATAAGGAGCTTCTCCCAAAGTAGCAAAGCACAAAGAGAAAAAAACAGCAGGGAAAGTAGACATTTTCCACTGAATTTAAACTGCAGTGTCACCAAAATCAGGACCTCTAATTGCACTGCAGGAACACAATGCTTATTTTTTTATGGCCCCAAGATTCATAAGAATCTCTTAAACATAATTAGTATTCCTTTTCTGAAGTCCAGTATGATCTCCACATGAGCTTGAAGTGTGTTAATTTTAGATCTGCATGTCTTGCTGTTTTATAAACTTGTCTTCCATATGTTATAACATTCACATTCACAGTACATTGCTAGTGTCATTTTCCCATTTTCTTTTGAGCTTTATGGTATATTGGGGTTTGCATTTAATAACTAGTTATGTGCTGAGGGGGATTGATGTGGTTTATGTTTTATGAGTTTCAGTGGATTATTAAGGATGAATTCATGTGGGGGTGGATGAGTTCTTCCATCTATACATATATTTAATTTTTCTTGCTTTAGGGTTCTTTACAGAATGCAGTTGTAAAACCTGGGAAGAATTCATCATGGCTTCACTGATGGTGAATTTGGCTCACAGTTCCTGTCTGAATTTTCTGTCTCTGCTAGGATACGCAGATCTTAAAATACAGTGCATTCATTTTCTGAACATAGGGTCTTTTTTATCTTGTGTTTTCTCAGTTACCTTTTTTTGTTTGTTTGTTTAACTCTTTGTTTTGGTTTTGCCTATTTTAGCAATATTTCTCTTTCCTTTGTGTTGTACTGGAGCTCTACAGAGAATACTGTTGACACACTAGGAGATCTGCAAGCAATCTCACCAGTAGTTACTGTAGAATAACTGTAGTGACACAAAATAAAGACTTGTAGCATTTTCAAGAACTATATTACTTGTATTGATGACATCAAAGCAGTAAGACCCCCTTCTCTCTATTGTGAAAGAAAACAAGAGCACTGTGCAAGTAACAATATTCATTGGCATTTAAAATCTTAATGCATTTTAAGTTATACATAATTGACTTTCTAAGGCAAAACTTTAGGGCATTACTGCTTTTGATGCCTCAGAGAAAACTGAGAGTAGGATTAAGTAAATCTTTATGCAAAGCCAAGCCCCTCTAAGGTCCTGGGACAAATTTTGAAAGGAACCTCCTTGCTAGCAATAGAAAGGTGCAAGCAGGACATTTGTGCCAGCTTTCTCTAGCTAGCAGGAACACCAACTAAATTGAAGAAGAATCAGCAAGGTGTCACTATGCACCTGCAAGATGAATATGGAGCCAGGTATCCTGGAGGAATTAGTTTCCTTAATACCAGTACTTGCAGAATCTCAGCACAGTACTTCACTGTGTTAAACCAGCAGTGCTGTGCTACACTGACACATTCATTTTGCTGTACAGACTTTATATGACATGTCAAGAGATGAAGGATTGATACTGCCAACAGTAGACACATTCTTTTACTGTTCACCAGCCCTGAAGTGGAAATTTGCTCCAGCCCTTTTTGTAGTCTGTTACCTTAATACAGCTAGACAGGCTGGGCTGTAGCTTTATCCTTCAAAGACTAATTTCAGCAGATGGATCCCCATGTGGCCAGTGAACCTAGATGAAAATTGTTACTAATAAAGCAAACCCTGTAAAATTCACCCTTTTCCTATTTCAGTACATTGCTATAAGTTCACTTTCCACAACATACACTTAGTGAAATATTGCCGCAAGCCAATGCATTACAGCTCATTTTATTATTGAAAGCTCACTGAAAAAAGCTGCTAGACACAGTCCAAACTATTACAAAATGCTACTGAATTATTCTCTTAAATTGGAGCAGGCTCACAGTACATTTTATTGCAGAGGATACAGTAACTCCTAAAGAGAACCTATCACTGACACTTTCCTTTTACATTAGCACTACTTTTAAAAATTATTTTTAATGAATAGAGGAAAATTGGAGTTTCAAGAAATTAAAGACAAAAACTGTGTTCAAACATGTATGGTAATTAACATACTTGAAGCTTCATAAACAGAAGTCTTTTTCAAGCTATAGGACATATTTAATAGTGTTTTTTTTTTTTCTCTACAGCATAAATAAAAATGTAGCCCAAAATATTTGGCTCAACAAAACTCAATTGATTAAAAATCGCTTTGGATGAGAATATCACTTATATTAGAGAAGAAGTTTCAGTTATTGCTTTAGTATATCTAACGTGAAGTGGTTCACAGATATATGAGTTTGTGTTTATAGTAATTAATGCTTTCAGCTTCTACAGTCCATTTTCTATCTGCTTAACTTTTCACGAATCTCAGGTCATTTTACCTTCAAATGGACAATCTGATTTCTTAAACAGAGAAAGCAATATCCCCTTTAAGCACTATCTGCCATTATGAGCTTTTCATAGGCTTCTTCTCTAATTCTTAGTTACTGAATAAAAGGCACAAAGAATAAATAAGGAAGGTAAAGAAAACACAAAAAGGAAAATCTTGAAAGACAGCAATGACAGTCACTACCACATGGCTGAAAAGTTTTTATTTCTGTAAGAAATTATGAGCTGATCTGAGATAGAGAGCAAATTCACAATAATGTATTTTACCTGTTCCCTCCAGTGCATTTGCTTTCATGTATACATTAATGATTGTATGGCTTACCAGCAACAGTTTGTATTTGCCAACAACAATCACATAACAGCAACTGGATTATTTCAGTTTTATCCTATGATTAAATACAAGATACCTGTGGCATCTTTTTGGTAAGGAGTATGTCACATGATGCCTCTATTATTACATGCAAAAAATGTAGTGTCGTCCTTCACTGTAGTTCTGCAGAAAGTTTTCATTCATAACTATGCAATATTGTTGAAATAAAGAGAAAGTCTGGGCATGTCTTTCAACACAAATTTCTTTGTTTGTGGTAATGCTGTTCGCACATAATAAGAAACTAGGCTTGGTGGACTTTCTTCATGATTACTGTGGCTTTAGGTGCTATTGCTGTGAGTTTGCTCAAATTCCTTCCTGTTACATTTCCTTCAAATTCTTTGCCCATTGCACTTCTGGTGAACATTAATGTATTACTCCTTGAACTCTTGTATGTCCTTAGTCATTAACTCTCTCTCCCTCAGAATCAGACCAGAAAGGCTTTTTTTTCAATTTAATTTATTTGCAAGCTAAATTCCATGGAACTTCATGTGCACTCCCAGCATTTCACAGGGGTCTGCACTCCTTTTCAGAAAATGGGAGGTTCCTCAAGCTCTAACCACTATTTATGTTGTGTATTATTTACAAGAATATCTATCAGGCCAGATGTCAGAAGTATGGGGCATACACAAAACCATGAGGGTGTCTAAATGAGCTGGTATAGACTATACACAAACACTAATGAAATACTGGATTGATGATATGTCTATGCTGCCAATTAGTGGGACAAAAAGGTTTGACAGATAGATTAAATGTGCTTTGATTTTAAAACAGTTTCTGTTATACCAAATATAAAAAGAACTTTTCAAAACACTAAAGATTTCAATGATCTATTTTCTGTGCATATTTTACATCTTATTGCCCAAAATATTAATTAAGTGCATTTATTTATGGTTCTTCCATGGCCTTGACAGCAACTTAAAGTATTATAGAAGGAATGTGCAATTCAATTGCTAACTCTTAACTACCAGTGGATTTTTTAGCAGCAATGTAGGAAGAAAAATTAGTTCTACTAGCCTGATGGTTGATATTAAACACATTTCCGAAACTTTTTCTGTTTTGCTGTTTACATATCAGAGTTTTCCTCAGTTATGAAAATTCATAAATTATGAAAATTCCTCATAAATTTTTCATAATGTTTGGTTTTTGCATCCCTTGGCTGGATCTCCAAATGCTCACCAGTTGAATTAATGCATATATACAAATGAAAAATAACCACATTCAACTTCAGAAATGAAATGTAAGACAATTAAATCTTACTCAAATAAGAAGCTTTTGACAAGGAAATTTAACCCTAATTAATGCTATTTTTTTTACTATTTCTAATCTTCTCAGTCTCCCCGAAAGTATCCATTTAGACTCTTCAGAATTACCTGATCAAGGAAATTTAATAATGTTCAAATTCAGATATCAGTCCTAGTTTAAAATTCTGCTTCACTCACAGGAAAGTTGCACATTTTTTATTCTGTTTTTACATTTAAAGTATGCCAGGCCTTAAGTAAAAATTTGCAAATGTGAATGTAGCAAATCTTTCCACTTCCTTGGACAATTAGTCAAATCTGAGATTAGGAACCAAGAAAAAAATAATCATTCTTCTCTTTTTTTTGTCATGGCTCTTGGAAACATGTTTTTGTGGGTAAACCACAGTCTCTCAGAAAATGGTGGAGATTAAGGGATAAGTTGCTAAGAAATTTAGTGAAACCTATTTCTCATAGCAAAATATTAAATCAAGATTTTAGACCTTGAATTATTTATGTTTTCTCAATATCTCTAAATCTTGGATGTCGTATTCCTTGCTACTCGATCTTATAATTATATTTATGTATCCCCTAAAAATGATGACTTTTTCGTACAATTAGAAAGGATTTTTCATAACTAATAATTTAGGGCTGTTAAAGCATGCCCTACCACAATTACAGACAGTAAGATTTTTTAGAGCTCAGAAGTTGAGCTTTTTAATTACATTGGTTTAGCAAAAAGCCAGCTTTGGGAAATGTTTGGTCTTAAAGCAGACAATTTATTTTAACTTTCAGAGATGGGATTCAGTTTTCATTTGTATGACTGGGGAACTAAAGAGGTTTATAGAACATCTGAATTCTTCCAGTGTAATTTTATGCTACTATTATTTCTTTGGATTTGAAGTATTTAGAAATCTTAACAGAAAGGGAGGAATGAGTCCATCATTCCTACAGGTCTGCTGACCTGTCAAGGAAATGTACCCCTGTATGCATGAATATATACGCATGTACATATCAAAAAGCATAACAAACTAGTATCATTTATAGTCTGCAGATTTGCATACAAATTTCAGTGTGGGGTTCATAAAAGCCGACTAAAAAACCTACTTATTTCAAAGCATAGTTTGGATTGGTTCCTTCATTTCCAGAGTGAGTGGGCAGTTTATTCCACATGAACCTCAAGTCTCAGCTGGAACTGCTGTTAAACATTCTGAACTGCCAGTTTAAATTTTACAAACAAGGAAAATACATACTTGGCTCACACTATAAAGATTCCTTATTTCATTGCAATGGCAAAAAAGGTTATTCTAGGATATGTGGTTATCATAAAATAGTCACAGTCCTGAAAGTCATGGATTCAGATTATTCCAATTCAGGACAACCAGTCCCTTACTCTAAATCTTTTATTGCCTAGATAATGAAAACCATACTGGATATGATTGACAAAGAAACTAACCTCTAGTTTAAACATTTTAAATGGCTTTCCTTTTGTTTTTTTGTCTTTACCTCCGGTTTCTAATTTTTATTGATCAATTTCTCTCTGCACAATGAAGACATTGTTCACAGAAAAAAATCCATTTGAAACCATTGCCTGCCTTAGTGGTACAGGTTTCCATTTTTTCTCATGAGATAAACAGTGAAAGTGACATTATCATGTACTCCAATTTTGGGAAATTTGAGAGTCCAAGGTTACCCAGGAGGAGCTATTCTAGGAGATGCTTGGTTGTTAAATCACTACCACTGAACTACAACTCTTTAAATTAAAAAAAAACCACAACAAACCAAAAATCCTTATATTCCCTTCTAACATCACCATGATTTTAATGAATTTGAGGACTTAATCAGGAGTTTTTATTATTCAGTGTGGAAGACTGAGGCTCATTTCCATAACAGTTACGGTGTCTGAGCTGAGACAGCAAATAGACAAGGCTTGTTTGATGACTGCAGCTCTCTGACTCTGGACAGATTTCCTTATAGGACTGTGAAAGAAAAGAAGTAAGAGGAATAAGTAGAATAAATTCTGGACAGTTTGTCCTTAGGATCCCCAGCAGAGATCTTGGCTAAATGAAGTTTCTGATTTTGAATCAAATCAGATGCTGCACCAAAATTCTGTCTATTTTAATTTTGTCTTACTGGATAATAAGAGGGTTTTTCATATGCTCCTTTCAGGTCTAAACCTGGATAATAAAATGCAAACTGTGTCTGAACAAAGAAACCAGAATTATGCTTCCTTGTTTCAGTATTTATGTGATGTTATTATATAGTATATCTAAAAAAAATGTTGGCTTCGTCCTTTAACATTGAACTAAATCGTTATTTTTTTCCATACTGGGATGAAGAATAAGCTACTCTGCAAGTGTTTATGGTATGAGTGACTGAAGCAGAGTTCTTGTCTCAAAAATAACTTAACAAAAGGTGGTAATTTATTTAATGATCCACTTTCAGTAATGAATTACATGAAAATTATGTCTTAATCACTATTAGACAGTCGTTCTGCTAATTAACAATAAAACACATGCTTTTAGAACAGAGAATTCTGTCAGACCTAGGTGTGATTTACATACTGAAAAAAATCCTAAATTCAGCTTTCATTGATATGAATCTAGTCCATGGTCTTAGAGTTATGACCTGTTTGTACGGCATAACTGGGAAAACACTTGTGATACTGTAAGGCAGGGACAGTAGTGAAGTAGGAATGGAAGTTGAAATGCGAACAGTGAAATAGTGGTGATAAGACAGAAGTCAAAAACCAGAATGAGGATTTAGGCCTAAACATGTGCAGAAGCATGCAAAGTGGGAGCTGTGTCAAGAAGATTGCACAGAAGAAAGGACCTCCACACTCTTGAATGGGTAAAACTGCGTGAAACCAGGGAGGAGGGGACCAGTCACCCAAGCATATGCTGGTAAACCACTTTGGTGCAGTGGGACATTCCAGTCAGCTCCAGTCCTGCTTCAAATGTGTGCACCACTGTCATATCTGTCCATCCTGTGCAGGTGTCTTGGGAACTTAGACTGTCTTAAATATCTCAAACAAAAACTACTTGTTTTTAGGCAAAGTCAAATCCTGTCCCTCTGGCCTTGCTTCCTTCCACATGAAGGCAGAGAAGAAGGAGGCAAAAAAGTACTTGATTCTTTGTGGCAACCAGTGAACATGTTGTCTTTGATCATGGTCACTGGTAACATGTTGCTGACTGCCATGGAGTCAGTTTAGTGGTATGCTCTAATATTTTATGGAATAATCAACTAATTAAATCCAATGATATAGCATATCATCCAGTGGGGCAAATACCTTCTGGAGAAGCTCAATGCCAAATGCCTGAACTCCTTCTTATAACTAAACTTGCTTGGATAACTCTTGCATCTTTCTGAACTACAAAGGCTTGCATAGATAGACATGCCCTAAAACTTCTTAGAGGTTAAGTAAATTTAACTGAGGACAACTGCAGATGAAGGTTAATTAGCCACCCTGTTGAAAACAGAATTGGTTTTATCTCACCTTCACATTAAGGTCCCATTAAGGTTCAACAACACCCCAAAAGACAAAAAAAAATATACAGAATTTCCATTATTTGCCTAGAAAACTAATAGACTATAAATCAGAATATGTGCAAAGAAGGACTAAGGTGCAGAGAGGATTTTTTTACAAGGTTGACGTTACTCAAGAAACCAGTCTGCTGAGTTAGAATATTTGGTGGTTATTTCATAGTAGAATTAGTATATTGGATCTTCTGTTGTATTTGCTGGAACAAAATTAGGTTAATTAATCTGTTTTCATCTCAGAAAGATGCCTCAGATGTTTTCTTTTTATTTCCTTTTTTGGTTTTTTAATATCACCCTTACTGTAGGAAGTTCAAGGCTTACCTCCTGGATCTGAAAATCTAATTAGCAGCTCAGATTGTAAATTTTTAGTTTAGAATATGAACAAGAGGTTGTGAATGAGCACTGTATGATGAAAAAACAGACAAGAAAGAAAACTCAAGGAAACAAGACTATAGAAGCAAAATATTGGGAAGTTTTAGGTAACTAGGTGAGCTGGGGGAACTGTGATAATTCCCAGAGATTTAGATAAGCATTTCTCCGGGGAAAAAAAAAAAAAAAGACAACCAACCATCTAAATGTTGATTAAATAGCTTAGATATATTATTCATATAACTTCTAAGAAGTATATATGCCAGCTACTTAGCATTTATTACACTAAATAACTTCCTTTAATTTTACTTGTTCATGTAGTTGACAGCCTGGAAAATGGCAGTTTTCTAAGTGTCTTATACATTAATTCTTCATAAAGTTCTCTAGAAAAAGAAAGGATATTTCATTGTATAACTTGAAATTTTTAAGAAATGAGACTACCCCTGTGAGACCACAGACCATTTACGATCACTAGATTGATTTCTTTCTGTCTTAAAGTCTTGAAGGTATTTTTCAACACAGTTGACTGCAAGCAGGATTATGCATCAAATACATACATTCACTAAAGAGTCTTTGGAAGCTGTACTAAAGAGATGAAAATTTGGGAGGCAAGGTATTAGTTGTGTTTAATAGTAAAGAAGCAGAACAACATCTTGATATATTAAGAATAAAGCAAGCCAAGCATGGTACAGTAGTTGCAGTGAGAAGTTGCCTAAAGCTGATAGTGCCAATGCCAGCCACCTCCAAGACAGACTTGTCACTGGCCAAGGACTAGTACACCAGCAGTGGTGGTAGCGCCTTTGGGATAACAGATTTAATAAGGGGGAAAAGTTACTGCGCAGCATGAGCACAAGAAAGGAGTGAAAGCAACGGCCCTGCAGACCCCAAGGTCAGTGAAGGAGAGGCAGGAGGCGCTCTGGGTGCTGGAGCTGAGATTCCTCTGCAGCCAGTGTTGTAGACCATGGTGAGGCGGCTGTGTCTGTGGGCCATCCTCTCTAAGGGATTCGACACTGGAGCAGAGGAAGAGTGTGAGGACGAAGGAATGTATAATGAGCTGGTGGCAACTCCCATTCCCCATTGCTATGTGCCACTTGGGGGAAAGAGGCAGAAGAATTGCGAGTGAGGTTGAGCTCAGGAAGAAGAGGAGGGGTGGGGGGAGAAGTTGTTTTAAGATTTGGGTTTTATTTCTCATTATCATGCTATGACTTTTGATTGGCAATAAATTAATTTCCAAGTTGATTCTGTTTTGCCTGTGACTGTAATTGGTGAGCAATCTCTCCCTCTTCTTACCTTGAACCATGAGCCCTTCATCACGTTTTCTTTGCTCTTCCCAGACAAATATAGGGAGTGATAAAGCAGGTTGTGGACACCTGACAGCCAAGGTGAAACCATGACATACCTAGATGGCCTTGTGTCTGTGATGTCTGTCTTTGTTGGGATGACAATGGGTGCAGCAACTGGGTCACCATGTTAAACATAGCTTTGAGATTTTCCAAGACAGTTCCTCATTATGGTGCACACAGTGTTTCACAGTACATTGCAGAGTAGGTACTTGCTCATATCCCGTCCCTATAGAGCCACACAACAGTTTTATTACCAAGTGGGGTAAGTTAGGTATTATTGCTCACCTTATGGAAGAGTTTTGATTGAGGGTCTAAATCAAAAATCGTATTTATTCAATGTAGATTAGACTTGAAGAAGAGTTACAGGTATTGGTGTGTAATAGTGCAGGATTTGGAATATTGATGTGTGCACCTGAAGAAGGAAACAGGGATATAATGAACAAAATAGGTATGGTCTTTACAACAAGAACACTCTACTCTGAAAAAAAATGCTCAAGTTGTAAACATATAAATATTCTGCTAAAGTAATAATGCAGAAAAGCCTTTCCTTGTTTTTACTACTATATCCTGTGGCAAGCAAGAAAGAGGAAGTGCTCTATAAATTGTCATTTTACCAGCTTCCTTTGAACAACACCACATAAAACTTAGCTTTGCTTCAATATCATTTGCATTAAATTTTCATGAAGGTAATTCACTTCATGTTGCATTCTGCTTTGTGGTAATAGTTTCTCCCCCCCTTTTTTTTACAGGTCTTACAAGTATTTGTTTACCAGCATCATATTTTCTGAACTGCTTCCAACTTCTTTTTGCCTCAACCACAGGAAAGTCTTCCTAGAAGCTTGACACTAAATATCCAGAGATTATTAACTATATTCAGAACAGCACTTAAGTGTAAGCCTGCTATAGGATTACCATGTCGAATTTCCCATACTTACATAATGATGAAATATCCAATTAGTGTATTGTAGGCAGGCATGAATTTCATTGTAGTTAAACATTTCCTGACAAGCTGGACTTTTAGTTTAGCTTTGTGCATTGAGAGAAGTAATCTGATCTTATCTGCCTTTCTGTTGAACAAATTCTCAAAATTCTTTACCATTAGACTCACACACCGCCTCCCCCCCCCCCCCCCCCCCAAGCAGCTTTTCTATGAGAACAAGAAGAATCTTTTATACTCTCCAACCTTATTTTTGGAAATACCATATTTGAAAAGAATGTGTATTACTGATATTTACCATTCAGAGTGAAAACTCTTGAAAGGAAAATGGAAGATGTCATTCAAATTGAATACATATGTATTTCTAAGTGGAGGTTATATGGTGGCATTATGCTAAACTGAATCTTGAGGCTATAATACTACAACACACTTTCCTATTTTTGATCATGTATTAATCATTTTAATATCTGATCTATAAATATTTCACCATCTATAAAATTTTTGCCTGGGTGTTTTCCTGTGCAAGATTTGCCATGTAAAATGAAAATATAGCTGCAACATTTTTCTCTGGAAATAGCCCCAGGTCTTTCAGTTTTTTTTTCAGTGTGGCTGGTCATCAGGAAAGTAATTACAGCCTTGCTTTGGAATTTGAGTTACCAAATATTGACTAGAGAGAAAGAGCTATTTCACAGCTGATATTTTTGCTTTCTTATTTCTCTGGAAGCTGCTATCTCAGACACATTTATACAGTGAAGAGTCTCACACTGATTTTGGCATGTTTTTTTTACTTTGATAATTGGAGTGAGTTTCGTTGTTGTCGAAAGTGGACTTTGCACTAGAAGAATTCAGTACAATAGATTTTCTGGGTGACACTGACATGGGACACGTCTTTCCAGTGACTGTAAGCAGGCAATAGAGAAAAATCTTTTCTGAAATCTAGGGTTTGGGAAAAAACCAAACGGCAACAGTTCAGGTATGTCTATGCTCTCCATTTTCAATTTTACTTTTGAAGATCACTGAAATATTTTTGACTGATACAATTATTCTCTCATGTCATATTTAGGCCAGAACCTACATTTTGACTTGTTTTAATAATTGCTTTGTGATTACAGCATATGTTTTAAAGGATGCTAGAAGCTTGGCCATCTGCATGATTCAACAGACTATCCTTGACAGAAAATACTATGCTTATGAACGTAAGTAGGTTTCATTGGTAGACATAATGTTCACTAATTCTAACATAATGCAAGAATATATTATGTTTTGTTCTTTCTAAAAGAGAACTAGATATTACAGATTTTAAATTTTATATTATTCTTCTTTTATGATATAGCGGTCCTCTAGCTTTCTTCTTGGGTCTCTGTGATATTGTAAAAAAATTTTAGTTCTTGCCTTTCCTGCTGATGTAAACTCTTCAAACATGGTGGATTCTTTTTTTTTTTTCATTTTTTAGCGAGTGACAATATTGAATTAGTCTAGTCCCCAGACTGATAAAAAAAATCCTTTGTTCAGAACATGTTCTGTTATCTGTAATCAGGTTTAAATACACAAAACTACATGGTAACAGATTTCAGTTTCAGGTCTTGCTAACTCCAGCATATGTCAATGACAGCAGAATATAATGGGTACTGATACTCTTGCAAGTCACTCACCTCCCTAGAGAATTAATGTGCAGGTGTGGTCACTGCTATGAGAAGTCTTATGCATAATCCTTTGCATTAAGTTGTGAGCTTATTTTTTCCCTAAACTTTCGTTAAAAATTCGACAATCTTGACAATAACACTGAGGGTTTATTTTATTACATGAAGTTTACATTAAATTGCCTATGTTTTTTATACTTTTATGTGTCAGCATGGGGAAAGAGAAGTGCGCGTTTTTAAAGATGTCTGGATTCCCAAAAACATTATTTCTAGCCTTCCTGAACTTAATTAACTAGGACAGCTGGGCACAATATTATTGTTTCATACTGCGCTGTCTGAGGACACAGGCCTTTTATTTTTGAGGAAATTTCCTTAGTTTATGTTTTATTCCTTGCTTAGGATTATTGTTAAAATGCTGCAGCAGCATCCATTTTTTATACCTATTGTCTGCTTTTAGCTTTTCACTGCTGCTTTTTGATCTCTTTAATACAGGGTCATGTCCCTGTGATGTCAAAGTCCAGTCCAGTCAGTGGTATAATTATGAATCCTCATGTCTATGAAACTTTTGTCTCTGAGCACTTTGAATTTTATAAAACCTCAGCATGGTTTCTTGTTTACTCAAAATAAAGTAGATATGAACTGAAAGATGGGAAATTAGCCACTGCTGTTTTTTTTATTATTTAGATCAAAAATGCGGATTCAAACAAAACAACATTTCTGGCTTCTGTAGGTGGAAAACATGAAACTTTAATTCCTGAGGTCTTCGTAATTAAATTTTTTATTTACAGAGAAAGCTTTATGTGTAGAGAAGAACTACTATACATTATATAGGCAGACAGATTCAGAGGGCCAGATCTCTGGATGAGCTGAAAGGGAGGCAGTTAGCCCCTGTTGAACAAACAGGAAAGATATCCCAAGCTTTCATTTAAGATGAATGCTTATGTTTCAATGCCAGAAAAAAAAATCTGCTGCTGACATGTACAAGGTCAGACCACTGCTGAGCAATAGAAATTCCAGCTGACTCCAAACCTCGTGTCATGTCAGAATCTCCAGTAAACTACAGTGACAAAAAAGATGCATCACCTGTGTTACCCAGGTGTGCAATTAGATTTGCTCTAAGTCTGCTCTGATTTGAAACAGAATTTGAGTGTTTGTCTGGTAGGTGAGGGAGCTAGTTCCATCTCTTGGTCCAAGTCTAAAGGATGTCTTTTAAAGCCCAGACTGCGTAATGCAACCATCACAGAATATTCAGGTTTGTAATTCACATACAGGAGTGGTTGTGAATAATAACAGTTAAGCAGACTAACTGTGACACTCTTTGCTAATCAGATCCCTGAAATTTAAGTGATACCTGATTTAAACATCATCCAGGGAGACAGGACTGCAGAGCATTAGGATTTAAGAGGGGTTTGTCCATGATGCCCTTTGGAAACTAAAATAATATGAAAGCTCATATGCAGCAGGACTGCATGCATCTGTGGATTCAGATGTCACTTGAACACTGCTAAAAGAATCTCAGTGGCATATCAATGTTTGTCTTCAGCCCCTAGATAAAGCTCTGAATTTAGTTGTAAGACTCTTGCTGGAAGAAACTCAGTTCTCTGTACTTTAGCAGGTTTTCTGGACCTCTGATTTTTAGAGCTATTGCATCTTAGGAAGTTTTAAGCCTACTGGTTACTGTAGCAAATATTCCTCATGCTCCTAGACATTCATACTTGCAAAAGGCACGATTATCTGGACAATACTTTTGCATCGTACCTTTAAATGTAATTTCTCATTTATTTTTGTGCTCCTTTAATTCAGAGATATGCATGTAAATGCTCACTCTAAATGTTCATTCAGGGCATTGAACCCAGACTGTTCTTATTTTACTCATCTTAATATTTTAACCACCTTACCACTATTTATTGGCAAAGTGCTTGCTACAGTACCTAGAAAAGCATTATAGTGAACCAGGGATTGAAATAATGAAATGACAGTTTAATATATTTTAAAATAACTAAAGTACTTGCTTTATTGTTTATATATTCTGTGTCAAGTTATTTTCTATATTTTCTATGTTCCTAAGGAAAAAAATATTTTGTTTCTCCTCTCTGCCATTTGTCATTGGGCAGCCCTGACGAGAGGTCCCTCTGGTGATAGGGTATTATTAGGCCTTTGATTGCTACCAGCTGCACACAGAATCTTTTGTTACAGTTTTTGTGTAGATGCTCTCTGTCTGATTTTTCAGGGGCACAGTGTGTAAAAATCCGTGCTTACTAAAACTTGCTTTTAGAAAAAATAATTTTTATGAAAACCTGGAAAATAAATCACATTTTTCTTCTGCAGCGTAAAGAAAATAAATATGGCATTATATCTAAGTTATTTGTATTACTGATGCTGCCTGAGAACAAAGAGACTAATATCATGCTTTATAGTGTGAAAAATGATGTTAAGGTTGGGATTCTGCACTAGCAAGAGAGATGCCTGCAAGACTATTCAGAGAAAGCTTGATGTGAAGCAGGCCTGCAACCTGTACAATACGTGTGTGTGGAAAAAAATTCTAATTTTAGCTATAGGTAAAATTTTTAACTCTAGCTATACATGCCTAGTGCAAATAGCAGTATTGTGTTTGTTAATTTTGATACTTTCTAGCTTTGTGAATTTGTCATGTTCATTTATACTTTGCTGCTGAGGGTCCCTATTGTGAAAAAAGTTTTATCCCTAGCAATTCTCCTGAGACAACAGAAATTTTGGCATGCTTACATACCAAGCAGAAATGGCAGACATATTAGAAGATCAAATCTAGAATGGTCATTAGAAGAACTCTGGTGAGCTTAAGAATATAAACAAATCCTCAGAGACATTAAAGAACATGCCTCCTGTTTGAACCAAAGACACCCTACCCTGAGAGTATTCATTAAAAAACAAAATAAAAAATGATCTTTTGTTGAATTGCTTAATTTATTTTTACATAAATGATTTAAGATTGGCAAAAATTGATTGTATCTTTGCTATTCCTACAAATTAATCTCATGATGAGGGATTTGATAGTACCTCAGTCAGGATTTGGGCTCACTGTGACTCACACAGTATAAAAACAAGTATAAAAAATGCGTAAAAAATATCAGTCAGTATTCAGAAGATATTGCAAACTATATAGGGTAGTTTCCTAAGAGCAGTGACTTAGAATTTTGATCAGCACAAAGACCCAGCAAAACCTATGGAAATTAGGGAAGTATTTATGAGAATCTTTCCTTGCAAGACTTTTGTGTACAGTTTATTCTTCATTCTCAGTGCAAGTTACTTATTCTTATTCTTATTATTGATTCTTCTGAGAAAATTTATTTTCTGTAATAGACATTTTGTTAGACACAAAAGTGGTGCTGTTTCAGGAAAATAGAATATAACTTCCTCCAGATGTGATTAAATCAATGGCTCATAAGAAAAGAACCCATGCTTTTGAGGAAAACATGAATGGGAAAAACTCATTGCGTATTTTTGCCACTGTCAAATTAATTGGAACAACATGTTTGTTATACATACATGCTTTCTCCATGATAAAAAGACTATTAAACACAGTGTGCATTTGTGTTCTCTTATGAGGCCCTTTGATCTTAGAAGTGGGAAGATTGGAAGTACAGACCAGAAAATTGATAACACTGCATCTACTATTATAATAATAACTAGATAATAGATAAATGTGTTTATTTTGAGAAATTTATTTAATCTATTGAACAAAGCTAGTGTCCCCCCATCTTTCATATATTGTTCTTAGAGAGCTTATAGCCCTGTCAATTGATTTATTGCTGGGTATTATTTTTTTTTAAATTTCAACAATCATATTTGTTCTGTACAGAGTTTGTAATAACCATAAGAGAAATCACAAAGTCAAGAGATGATAGAGTTGTAAAATGGTTTGTGTTGGAATGGGACCTTAGGAATCACTGAACTTCAATCCACCAGCCATGGTCAGGGACACCTTCCACTAGACGAGGTTGCTCAGAGCCCCATGCAGCCCGGCCTTGAACATTTCTAGGGATGGGGCATCCAGTTTGTCTGGGCAACCTGTTCCAGTGCCCCACAGTAAAGAATTTCTTCCTAATATCCAATCTAAACCTCTGTCAGTTTGAAGCCATTCCTCCTTGCCCTGTCACTACATGCTCTTGTAAAAGTCCCCCTTCAGCTCTCTTTTAGATCCCTAAGAGCTCCCCCAAACCTCTTCTGCAGGCTGAACAATCCCAACTCTCTCAGCCTTTCCCCATAGCAGAGGTGCTCCTACCCTCTGATCATCCTGTTGATCTCCTCTCGACTTGCTCCAACAGGTCCACGTCCTGTTCTGTGCTGGGATCCCTGAGATGGATGCGCTGCAGGTGGGGGTTTTGATGATGATGAATAGCATTTTCTTGACATATTCTCATAGGTTACTCTTTCTATTCCCTCAAAAATTATCATATTTGAAAATACTTTTATAATGGACATAGTTTTATTTAAAGGTTATCCCCCAAAACACCAAACAGTCTTAAGGTTATTCTTTGGCTCTATTATTATCAACCAGCCTGCTTAGCCAAAAGGTTTTTTCCTTGTGTTTAATATGGAAAAGCTAATTTTACTACAAATCTGGATGTTTATATCCTTTGTTAACGATTTATTTATTCTTCATTTAATGCAACATTGTTTTGTTCACTGTAAACTTTCCTTACTGGACTGAAGCATCTGATAATTTTGATGCTCTACATGGCAGAAATCCTATAACTATAAAGAAGCGTAACTGCTAAGGGTAACATTCATAAGGTCATTTAACAAGGAAGCAGATTTTATTCCTGATGAAGTGAAAGAATGGTATATTTTAAGAGCATATTTTGTTTTCACTTATAAAACAAAATATGGAATGTAACTTGTTAAAGCTATGACCTTTCTGTTGTCACAGCACTATATGTAAAAACAGATTATGGTGTTAAAAGAGCTACTGAAAAACCAGCAAAGCATATCTTTCTTCTGCCATGGTGTCTATCACGTCCGAGATCAGAAATGACTCCAGTGCTCCATGGAATGATATTAGAGAACTAGGGGAAAGGCAAAACCTGTTTTTCTGAGAAAGTGTAAAAGTAGAAGAAGGGGGATACTCTTACTATGAGCGGAAAGACCCTGAAATTTATGTTACCTTCCCACCACTTTCAAAATACACACAAGTAATAAATTTATAAAAAGTCAGTCTTAAAAACAAGTGCAGAAGAGTGAAAATTTGGCTTTGAATTTGGCAAAGCTCCTACTCATGTCAAACAAGACTGATCATACTTAAAGAACAATACTGCATCTGTACACAGCCTTCACTAGTGGGGCAAAAGGGGTCTTACATCAGACTTTTGCCCCTGCATCAAATAAATGCTCACTTAATTCTTTTTTCCTCAATCATTTAGCAAGGTCTCCCTCAAACTGAATATAGTTTTCTTTGTTTTAGGGCAGTAAAGGAGGGGAATCAGGTTTCCATTCCTGAACACCTAAATATTACACCTGATACAAAGTATTTAAATAATTAGGGGTAAAAATACCTTCTGGCAAAAGAGAGGGTCTTGCATATTCTATATGAATGGTATAGCAATTACCCAACTATATAACACAGAGTAGTAACCAATGATTTGACCTCCACTGTGTTTTGAATTCACTCCAGTTTCCTGAATGCTCTCTATGAAAGTTCTGCTGTTGATGAAAATGCTGATGGAGGAATACTTAGTACATAAAATGTAGTATGTTTGGTCATGAGCTACACACTAGGTTATTCAACACTGAAATGATTCCAGGACTCTGGGCATAGAAGCAATTAGCTGTAGGGAACATTTTTGTGGAATTTTGTATTCCTAGAGACTTCAGATAGCAAGTCAGTGGAGGATCCATGGATCAAAATTGACACTGAGAATGTGCCTCATCAATTGGAGATCTAAAGGCAGG
This sequence comes from Oreocharis arfaki, assembly GCA_013398015.1. Taxonomy (NCBI): domain Eukaryota; kingdom Metazoa; phylum Chordata; class Aves; order Passeriformes; family Paramythiidae; genus Oreocharis; species Oreocharis arfaki. The sequence goes on from VZRR01009516.1 coordinate 44,730, forward strand.
CAGGAGATAATGGCAGTGTTAAGAGAACTATCATTCATCATGCAACTTAGCAGATAACTTCACATACCTGCACCTTTGTGTTCATGTTTTTGGAACTCCAGGATATAACCTCCAATTATAATTATGCCAACAATACTATTATTTTCCATAGCAGTATCTACAAAGAATACTATACTGTAATATTCTGTTGCAAAATGAAATTTCTCTGCAAAGTGATTCATTCTTCATTCCCACCCCTCCCTTCATCAAAAATTCCCCATCCCCCTCCACTTCCTTGCCTATTTAATAATTCATAATAGGATGCACAGAATGCAATTTAAATGTAATTTATAGTGACTCCATGGTAGTGTTTCCACTCACAGAATTTCTGCTGAATACTTTCTGAAGTCTGTCCTGCCCTTGCAAAAGTAGTAGAGTATCACTGTCTTTCTTGAGTGGTTGATCCAAATTAGACATTACTAAGTCTCTCACATCTTTCAACCAAGCAGTTAAATGGAAATGCTGATATACCTAGCAAAGATAGTGATAAACCCACTATTTTAAAGCATTGCAGTTAGAGAGGGAGCTCTTTCCACACAGAAGGGATGTGGATTGTCAGAAAGAATATGGGTTCCTCCTCTAAATCTCCTTCAGTGTGAAAACAGCAGGAATTTTTATCCTTTGGCTGTCAGACATGTTAATGTGCATGGACTGTAATAACCAAAAATGCTATCCTTGATAGCTCTCCATTGTTTATTGTTTTTTCTTTTTTTGGTCTGTGTTTGAAAGGCTGCACTTGCACGATTTCATTTTTATTTTCCATCATCTTTATGTGAATCAGGCCATTGTACTTATTACAAATAAAACTCCTACTTAGAAAGATGCTTGATATGTGTGTTGATTATTAGCAATCAAGCATTTCATTATTACTCAGCAGTATGGGATTTAGTCGGTTTAATCTCTTATTGTGTAATTGTTTCAAAATTCAGTAAAATGTTAATGTAAAAAGGTAGCAATTCTAAAGAAATCTGATGGATATTCAAATCTGTATAACTGTCACCTGAGAAACAATGCAGCAATGCTGATTATCTGATTTATAATGAAAGACGGCTTGTGGAGGTAATCTAGGTCCATGAAACAAGACATTAGGAAAACAGCTCAATTGTTTTAACTGTTGATTATGTATTTCATTTTGACAAAAATGTCCTGCACTAAGGGAGTCATGATTAACCTCTGACATTTTACCCGAAAGGAGAAAAGCATCTTACAAAACAATCAGGCAATTTTACTCCTTTGCACAAGAGAAACGAATAATTCAGCATTGAAATGAACACAGCCATTTTTTCAGAAACAGCATTACATGAGAAGTGACAGATTACCTTTAAGGGGTAAATGTGATTTGCACAGAAGTCAAAGTAGCTAATATCTCTTTGTATCAGAAAGAAAGGTGGTAGTTTTTTTCCTCACATAAATATTCCTGTAATGACTACTGCACATTTTCAGTGTGTAATTTTTAAGAGCACTACATGCGTTGTCTTTGTAAGCATAAATTAAGCCTCTCCTTTGGTCACCATGGCAAGCTTCTTTGCAGTAGTACAAAGGAAGGCTATTATGTGAGATCAGGGAACCAAAGCAGGATAGAATATAAGCAAGCAGTTTATGTATGGATCTTGCTCCTGCTGCTGTTCCACATGCCATGTGATCTACATACATTCTTTCTCCTATATGACCCATATGACATATGAGTATTGATGCATTTGAAGATTCCAGCAATATGCAAGAAAACCTGCTTAAGCAGTGAAAATATTTTCCTTCTTGGGGAGGTATTCTAGTACAAACTTTTCTCTGCATAGTGCATTTTTCCTTCATCAAGATGGTCAACACCTCTTTGCATGGGGGTGGTGATAGGAGATATATGAGTCTCTGATGAATCCTAGCAAATGAGTGGGTAGAGGGTTGAACTCAAACTGCTGTGAAAGTATGAAAACAGAAAAAATAGAGTGGAATCTGATTAACTTGATACCTTTCATGCCACTAAACCTCAAGGTGGTATTTTTCTCAGAGGGCTGCATCCTGCAATATTTTGCTATGAGTTCTGTATACAGTCCACCTTCATGTTGCAACAATACACTTTGTTCTTTAAGGGGTTTCTTTTCAGAGACAGAAAGAATGCATGAGGCTCTTGTAGTCTTGGAAATACTATGTTGCTGCAGCCGGGGGTTTGTCGGTAAAGAGGCTACAACCTTCTGAAAGCGTCTCTGGCTGAGAGCTGAACAGCGAGGCCACTGCACACACACACACTCAGACACCCCGGAGCGTTTCCTCAATAAGTCGATGGCACAGAGTCAGGATTGGTCTCTGGGAGGGATTTATTCCAGCCACGTGCGTGGTGCGGGTCCAGCGAGGCAGATGAGGACGGGACCAAGAGAAGATGAGCAAGAGAGTGGAAGAGGAAGTGTTCAGGTTTTTTATATGGGGTCAGTAGGGGTGGGGAGAAAGCATCAGGGACCAATAGTCTGAGGGCACGGGGGTGGCACACAGGTGGGGCTAGGGTAAGGGGAGCAGAACAAGGCATGCTGGGAGAGACCTTTTGGTCTCCCTAGCCCAGGGAGTGTGGCCAGGGCACATCCAGGGGCTGCTGCGGCTACAGGCTCACAGGCTCCCATACTGTGTAGGTATAAAACACACAATAATTAAGACATCTGTCAGCACACCATTTTAATATTTCAAAAGTTCTAGCTTACTTTCTGACAAAGGACACCAGAAACCTACCTCTCCTCACAATATTAAAATATTACCCACTTTTTCTTTGCATAGTGGAAAAACTTGCATTGATTATTCATGTACAGTACCTTTTTCATATATAAATAAAGCAACCTCACCTTTTATGCCCTTTGCTTGCTTGTGCCACATATTAATCACTTCTAAATGTTCCAAAATCTAATTTGTCTTCATATAAAAGGGAAAAAAAACCAGAACCAAGTGTACTAAAAGGTTTTTGTTTGCTTCCTTGCTTGACCATTTGACTGGGTGATCTTAAAGGTCTCTTTCAACCTTGATGACCCTATGATCCCTCTGGTAGGACCTCACATTTTGATGGCCTCTTAACAGCTGTAGAAAGGAACCTTTCTCTTTGAAGATTTCATTTGGTAGGCAGTTTTACATAGGCTGAAGCTATGTTTGAGATATAAAATCAATTGATATCTTTCCTAATAGAAACACCTTTTTGTATTGCACTTTTATTTATTTACCTGGGGAGACACCATTTGTTATTCACAATTAAAATTGAGTATACAGACATATTGAGCAGGAGGGTGAGAGTAGGAGCAAAGAAGGGGGAGCACAGAGGGAAAATCATGAGTTTTTCCTCCAGTTATGTTTTTTTGCCCTTGAATAGCTGAAGAAAAGCTCTAATTTTTAAAATAATGACAAGTTGCATGTTTATTGCAATGGTTTCCTTATAGAATTCTGAAAAAAAAATCATTCTGATTAATGACAATATTCAGTGGCTGATTTCTGAAGGCTTCTATTCTTAAAAGAGGATTAAGTTTGGTCTTGCCATTGTACATATGGTAGTTCAGTGGGAGGTCGGTTATTTGTGGAAAGAGACTGGAAAAGGGGTTGGGGAGTTGAGTGAGAAGTCCAAAGAAACTTTAGAAGATATGAAGAGGAGATACATTTGGAAAAATAATTTTTAAACATCAGTTAGGAGGGAAAAAATAAAAATAACTTTAACCTTTGTTTTAAAAAAAGAACAAAACCCCCATGAAATATTGATAGCTAGAGAATTTAATGGAAACCTAAGCAAAAGCAGACAAATCCAGATAAAGATATACAAATATGACAGTCATGTTTAGAAGACTGTAAAAAAGTAATAAATAAAAATAAGTATATGTGAAAACTAGACAAATAATAAAGACTACTTAGTGTTTTCTTCTTAATACTTTCTCTAGAAAGCATTGTAGTTGTAAAAGTTACTGCTAGAATAACAAATGCACTGATTATTCTAGAACTAACCAAAATCTTTTCCTAGCCTGGATCCAGGACCTAAAAAAATTGATTATAAACTTTTGGTTTTTTCCTGATGCCAGGCTATTACTACCCCAATTTTAGTTTTCAAAGGTCCCCATTTGCAGTGTTGTGCCTGCTACTCAAAAATGTGAGAAAATTGGCAGATGTTTAGAAGAGTTGCAAGGCTAGATCTCAGTCTCTTATTAGAATGTACAGAGTTTTTGTTTCCCCAGCTCTCTCATACAGTCACTGCAACCTCTCACCCTCAAGTGATATTAACGTTGACCCATCTGGTAAAAGATGAGGGGACCACATATTCCATAGAAGAATGCAGTCTGTTCCAGCAGAGTCAGTGATCACTGCTTGATCAGAGTACAGCATTGATGAGACTTACCACGTAGAGGTGCATTTCAGTGGAATCAACAAAAGCTCCAACTCAAAAGAGTGGAATTAGAAAAGACAAGGGAGTTTTTAAAAAATTACCAGATAGAACTTCAAAAAAAATTTTTATCAGTTGAATATTGTAATGCAAAATTATATATCAAAGACTAAATGTAAGAAATTTTAGAGTAGAATTATGTTGTCAAAGAAAGCTTTTTAAAAGATATTTTTCACAAAATGCAGTGCAGTTGATGCTGAAGAGCATGGATTGATTCATTATAGCACCATGTACACCTTTCTGTAGGAAGAAAATTTTGTAACGCTCCTGAAATAGTGACATGCTTGTATATGCTAGTGTAAAGTATGAAAAAATTAATTTTAATTTATATTCTTTGGGTTATTTACAAGGTAACCATTCAATCAGATAATATTTTCCACTGTCAGCTTCAAGAGCCTGTTTAATCAATTACAACAACATCTGTATGATCATAGTATTCATTCTGGTTGAATTCAGTGGCCACATATGGTACTAGATACTGTACAAAATAATGATTTAGTAGTGGAATTCACAGAGCCATGTATCTACCTTGTGAATTACCCACTCCTATTGTTATTATTAAATACACAATTTTCAGACAATCATAAAATTATTTCGTTAAATAACAGTTCACTAACCTTTTTTGCCTGTTTTAAACATATTATCCTATCAACATGGCTGCATGCATGTATATCTTTGGTACAGCAGTGCAGATTGAAAATACAGATCTTGAAACAGGTCCAATCAGCTTTTAACAGAGTTTACTTCTTTACCATTGTTATACCGACTCTTGCTCCTGCAAATCCTTATGCATCAAAACTATTTTGTGACCAAAATGAAAGCAAGTATACAGGTATTTCAGCAATACATGAAATAGTTCACATAACTAAGTGTTCACAGGAGTAAAGTTAAGTGGAAAGTTATTATTTCTTCCAAAACTACCTGTTGCTTTGTATCCTTCATCATCCCTTGTGTTGAATTTAAATGGTCATTTACGTTGTTTTCATGAATGATAAAATTTCTGCACAAAGTATTTAATCTGAAATGTTAAAACACTGAAGACTTTAAGCGATAAAGAAGCTGTAGCTGCTTATAAATAAGATAAAAAAACCCTGACACCATGCAGCAGAAATGCTATACATTCTTGTTCAAACAAAACTAAGAGAAAACTTTTAGGCATGCTAGGCTGAACAGGACACGGAGCTGAAAACTGCAGGTGAAGTAAATTATTATATTACTTTGCATAGAAAGGTAACAGATCCTTTGGCACTGGTTTTCATTTTGGTCATCCCACAAGACCATTTCTATAGCTCTTAAAACAGAAAACTATAAGTTTTGGCAAGACTGTGAGCAATGTTATTTTTTGTGTTGAGGTTTTGTTTGTATGCAAGATAAATGAGACAGACTGCTTTCATTATCTTTGTAGAGAAAATTGGTTCTGTTTGAGAAACCTGAAAACATGCTTTGGATAATTTATACAATTAGAAAGTAAAAAAAAAAAAAGTTTGTCATGTCTCTTTAAATCTGTACTATTGGTCTTGCCTTGTCTTTTCAGTGGAAACCTAGTGTTAGTAACGTGGGCAACCTGCTGTGGCCAGAACAGTAGTTTCATAAACCAGGGTAGTGGTAATGATGTCTGTGAACCCCATGGAGATAACTTGAAACTTCTGACAGTTGCTTAGTGAAATTAAGCCTTTTTTGCTTGGAAATCTTTTTATTTCACTCTAATTGGGCTGAATCTTGTGGTGATGTAATACATGGGTAAAACTTACGTCTGTATAGTGTAAATTTTAGTTTCAATCCCTGTGTTCTTGATCTGTTTATTTACTGAGAACAATTACCCTTTTACATAGTGTTATATATTTTCACTAGCTGAGAAGGCCCTTGGAAGTTAAAATAATTAAGTATTCTATCATACTGACAACAAACCTTACCTGATAAAAATATGAACATTAACTAAAAGGTAGAGTTTGTTCTACAGGAAAGGTTAGTATGTGTCACTGAGTACCACAAATGGTTTTACGAGGAGCTAATTGTTCCATTTGTCTTAACTCAAATAATTAGAAGACCTGGTCACTAGGCCTGCCCACTGTGCAGTATCTTTTTGTCTGCTGCAAGCTGCAGTGTAACAAGAATTGAGGCTTGGAGCTCATCTTCATCCCACAAATAAAGTTAGTGCATCAGGATTTGGAAAATGACAGCAGTAATAGTCCCATAGTAAAGCTGGAGCTTAGCCGTGTTATACTTATTAAAAAGCCTATTCATACAAATTAAATCCATTCCATATCCTGGCCTCTGATGACAGCTCCATTTTTTCTCTTGTCTGGTTTGAATTACCTCAAGTCTGTACCCAGAAAGAATTTATCCCTTTCAAGAGACTTCTCAAACCTATAATAAATTCACATGGGTCATCCCATCAATGTGGTGAATTTGCATTATTATTTCATTATGAGAAGGAAAGAAAGAGGATTAGATCTCTTGCAGTGTTGGCAGCGCCTAAATCAACCCGAACACATGATTAAAGCTGGCATTTATGACTTTAACTGTCAAAGAAAACTAATTGTAAACTGAGAGCTGTGGATAATTATGGTCTTTTTTATTACATCATTTTTCTCCTATTTATCACAGGATAAACTACAGACAATACTATTGTTTGCATTTAGCTCTCAGTTACTTGGAGCCTATTTATGCAAATGAAAATTGTTCTAGATTCTCAAATTGATGGGTCTATGTTAACTTAGTTTCAATCAAGCTGTAAAAACCCTGAAAAAAGGTGACACTCATACAGCAGAATTCATGGCAGTGTATTTTGTATTGTCCCACTCGTAAGTGCCCTTCGTTTTTAGTGTCTGCTTGGTTAATTTGTTTCTCATGAATGCTACTGTATAAGTAAGCTACTTAAACCACCTTCTCACAGCAGATATTTTCCTTTGTCTTTTATCATCGCTCATATGTTGCTTGTGTGAAATGTTATCTTGCAGAGCTGTATATATCATACTTTAATAAAATGCTTGTACATTTTTAGATTTCCTAAAACTCAGAAATAAAAGTTGTGACATTAACAGTTTTATCGTGTTTCGCTGGAAAACAAATACAGGAGTAAACTTTTTCTGCACACTGTTTCTTATTTTTTTTTGCCCCCTCTTGAAATTAATTCCAGATAGAAAAGATAAGACATGTCTAGAACTGGAAATTCTGGATGTTGCAGGTTATGCAAGATGAAATTTTTGCGTTTTTCTTTGGTTAATGTTAACTAAGGCCCAGGACATACTGACTGGGGCATCTGACCTTTCAAAAAAAGGGGACATGAATAAGAAATCAAAAACTATGAAAAAAGTGTAAAGGAAATAAATTTATGATGTTTGACAGTAAAGGAGTTATGAATGACCAACAGGTATCTACAAGGCAGAAAATATGTTTATACATGGTAATGTATAACTTAGTCATTACACCAGAATACTGTTGTGACCAAACAGAATTGGTTTACAAAAGTTAACTGCATTAGTGACCTCTAAAGTGGTGGTCCTGGCTGTAATCCTTGAGCCAGGAATTCATACATCTACAGTTACTGGGGTTGGAAGAGCTGTTGTCTTTGTTTACTAAATTCTCTCCTTAAATACCTGTTGGATACTGTGAGAAACAAGAGACTTGGAAATGGATTTTTGATGTGACAGTGTAAATATTCACAGTTCCCAGGAAAAGGAAAATAGTAACAAGGGATTTAGTAGGGCTGATAATCCATCAGAAGCAATTATTTGAGGTGCAGTAATTATTAAATCCTTATGAGCTTTATTGGATAATGAAATAAAAAGTAATTGATAGCAGCAGAACAGAAGTGTAAATATAAAAATACTGTTAGGGTGTACGTGATTGTTAGATTCTGAAGTATATGCATTGTGACTGTCAGGAAAATTAATCCACAAACACCAGAGGTTTATGTCCAAAAAGAAGACAGAGGAGTCCCATTACTCTATTCAAATAAAGGGAAAGGCCATGCGACATTCCCCTGGGGTCCCTCAAATTGTTAGAGGACACAGCCTCCTTTTTATCCTAATTTCCAGGCCTCATTTCCCTCTCTCTTTCCCCATTGCCTGAGGTACTTGAGAGGTGCAGACTTCCCAAATCGCTTAATACAGCCCCCTTTCTAAGGTAACTCTCCCCCCCGCCCCCCTTTTTTTTCCCTATGGAATTTATGGTTCTTTCCATGGCTTCTTTCATCTCTCAGTATCTATCTTTACCTATCAGCAAACCCTCAGTTTGTTTGTAAAGACAAATCCCTCTCACTCCTTTCATCAATCAGTAGAATTCCTCCCATTTTCTCTTTGACCTCTCAGTATCTAGCTTTTACCTGTCAGCAGACCCACAGTTTGTAAAGACAAATCTTTCTCATGCCTTTCATGACTCAGCTCCCAAGTTAACCAATACTGACCGCTGCTTTTAGTTTTTCATTCAGTTATTTTTGGGGAACTGAGATTTAAATAATGTCTTTCTGTTTGTGAATTTTCTGATGGAATAGTTGCAGGAATAATTAATGTAGGCTATAATACCAATAGAGCTTGCTATTTCTAATCAGGTGGGTTGGTGACTGAATTTATTAAGATGCCAAACCAGTTGAGAGTCTGTGTTGGAGGTTAGGACTTTTCCTTTTTTTCCCCTTCTCTTGTGGAATTTACTCCCATTTGTTGCTAAGAGGCAATGACGACTGGTACTTAAGAGAGACAGAAGATGTAGCCAAAGAGGAGGAGTGCAGCTGGCTTCTCTCTTACCCGAGCGGTTTTCTCTTGCGAAGGGCAGAGATACCATGAGACTTTGGGCTGGGGAGAAGGGGCTGGGCACAACTCCTAGATCTCTCTCTCGCTCTCAGCATCGGAGGAGGGACAGCCAGTCTGCGGCCGCTGCCTGGAAGATTCGATGCCACTGTGGAGCTTTTCTCCTCCCACTGCTTCTTCTTTACTGTTGGGTGAGCCTTTGCTCGTAAGAACAGCAGCTGCACTCCGACCTTATTAACACCCGCTCTGACTGGAAAGGACCCTCACCATCTATTCGGGAGCTTCAGAGGAGAAGCTGGGACCCCGAGCCCCTTCCCCCTTCCCGGAGGACGCATCTCCCTGGCTGCATGGGGCAGCTGCCACAGAAAAACCCAGCTGCCGCTGCTCAGCCCTGCTGCTTTCTGTCACTACCACAAGCTTTTTCACTACACTCTAACCCAGCACCCCGCCCCCACCTGACCCCTGCCGCTCCTGCTAAACCTGCAAAATTTTCTATTACATTTTGTTTGCCACCCCGGGGGATGGAGGGAAATGCCCGCCCCTTCCGTCCCAGCCGCCTCTCTGAGGTTCCTGCTGCAGCGCATTCCGCCATCCAGCCCGTCCGCCATTGCCACACGAAGGAGACGCGACCGACC
>VZRR01009516.1:58949-127696 GCA_013398015.1 Oreocharis arfaki
GTGAGCACCTCCCCCACGGGCTGTGGGTGGATCTCTGCATTCCCCATAGACCCCCATGGGCTGCGGGGGCACAGCTGCTTCACCATGGTCCTCACCAGGGCCTGCAGAGGAATCTCGGCTAAAGTACCTGGAGGACCTCCTCCCCCTCCTTCTTCCACTGACCTTGGTGCCTCCATGTTGTTTACTTCACATGTTCTCACCTCCTCCTCTTCTCTGGCTAGGAAAAAAAAAAAGAAACTGTGCCTCACTTTGGTTTGATTTTCTTCTTAAATATGTTAAAACAGAGGTGTTACCATCATCTCTAATTGGCCCAGCCTTGGCCAGCAGCATGTCCATCTTCAGAGCCACCAGGGATTGGCGCTAGACATGGTGGAAGCTTCCAGGAGCTTCTCACAGAAGCCACCTCTGTGGCTCCCCTGCTACTAAAATCCAGGCCATGCAAAACTGACACAGTTGGAAGTCGTGAAACCTCATCAGTATGTTTGTTTTGTGCTTCCCTGTTAGGCTCCAGAAGTCTCATTCTGGCACTTCACAGTCCACCAGTCTTTGGCATTGCCTAGACTAAGACTTTTAAAGCATTCCAACAGAAGAAGATGTCTTGTTGTTTGCAGAAATTGCAAGTTCCAGTGGCTGAGGAATTTGCTATGTTTTCCTTTATTTCTGTTCAGTGTGATTATGGGGCGATTTGGGTTCATATGAACACCCAGTGTCATAAATATATATTTCACTTTTAATTCAGAAAGAATGGTTTGCTTCCCTTTTTAAAAACATCAAATAAAAAAATTGAAATCAGTATGTAGTACTTCAAATATAGACAGTTAAGGACAGGTCTTCTCCTCCAACAGAAGTCAAGTGACTGAGGTTTTGGTAACAGCTTTAATTGACTCTTTTTTCCAGGCCTCTGCTGTATTTCCAGGCCTCTGCTATACATGACACAAAATCAGTAAACACTTAGGTCTTTCAAGAGGTAGATTCTAATAGCCACAGCCTTTTTGCAACACAGTCAACGGTAGCTGTGTCTGCTTGTGTAAATAAGGTTAATTATTAAAACAACCTTAGCTGACATTAACAAAGATATTTCCAGGTACAATTGTCATTGATTTCAGTGAAAATTAGAGCTATAAGTAAGAATTAAAACCTGAATACTTTGGCTGAAATGGACCTGTTTCTTCTCTTGTCTTCTCTTCATAGACAAAGACATGCCTAGTCACTGCTTTTCTGAAAAATGAGCATGAGCAAGTGGCTCAAACTTTCTGCTCAAATAAACTCCAGCAAACTCAAATGTGAATATAGCGGAAACTATCTGAAAATATTAGTGTTAGTGGATATTTTTCATGCTGTGGCTGCTTCTGTAAGAGGGCAAAACCCAAAAAGATATGAAAAACTAAGATGAAAAGGAGAAATAAATTATTAATAAAGCAAAGTACTGCTGCTTTCTCTGTGCACATTTTCAGATCTATTAGATTTTTTCTCATTGTTCTGCATAAATTGCTTCTGACTGTACAATGGACTTCAGCAGGGCCATAGCTTTCAGGTTCTTGATTTTTCATAATTCACTCAAATTCCAGCTCAATGACATTAAGTGGAAAAATAGAAAAAAATGCCTTCATTTTTCCACAGAAACAATTTTGAAAATCCATTTACATGGAAAATAAAGAGGCATTAAGCCCAGTGCAAATCTGTAGCTGAATATAAAAATCTGAAAGCATAATATTTTATTTTTCCAGATAAGACAATACAAACTGTTATTTACTGCCTGAAAGGGCTGAAGAGTTCTGAGTTCCATGGAAGTGGGCTTTTCTTCTAATTTACAGTATGGTAAAAATTCTTTCTAAACCCACTTTTGCTTTTCTTTTTTCTTTTTAAGAAAATAAACCTTAAGCAGAAGCCTTTATGAGAGGGTTTTAAAAAGTAAAGGCTTAGTATTTTTTAAATAGGCTTTTATTTCTATTCACTCGTGCTTATGCTTCTCAAATTGCTCACTCCTTGAAATGGTGGTGTAAGATTTTTACTGCTACAAACTGTTTACCACTTGCCAAAGTGCGGGGTTCAAGTGAGTGTTCTGTAAGATGTTTTGCCAAACAATGTTATCAACAATGTGGTTAAGGCCAGAAAAAGAATTTTTATACCAAGAGGAAAGCAGCTAATCTGTGTTAGCAGACTAAAAGCAAGAAGAAAAGACAATGTTGCATGTATTTAATAAAAATGTGCATAGTGTCTAACCAGGCGAACTCTGATGCTGCAACATGAGCATACAAACCTGTCTGACTGGCACTAGTGAAAGTATGTTTTTGTGGTTTAGATATGTCCTCCAAATGCCCAACTACAGCAGACCAAAAGCTAAGAGTCTGTAGGGTTTCTTGGAAGTCAAAAAGGTTAGAGCTTATTTCCTTACTCTTTTACCAGGTGGACAGTCATGCTTCAAGTTTATATACATCTATTGCTAGGAAAACTGAATTTGTACAACTGCAACACTGGAGTACAGATATAGTATTTACTAAGTCACCTTGAGTGAATGACAGAAGACCTGACAGATAAAAGAGCTCTGTCTGCTTTGAGTTCCTGTGTCTTACCTTTGTTTGAAGGACTAAAGGATATGATCTGGTCTTGCAGGTTGTAAATTCAGCCTTGTATGTTGGACAGGTTCTGGCAGTAGGTCACAGGAAGCATAAGGGAGATTGCTTTTAAAGGAACACAAAATGTCAGTGTCAGCAACCTAGCAAAATTCCACAGAAATTCAGCTTTTCATGTCCACAAAATTATTTTCTCTTGATGTAAAAATTCAAAATGTACTGCATATGAATTAACTTCTCGAAATTGCCAAAATCTGAGAGAAGGGAAAAAACCTCTCCCAAATGGCATTCACTCAAGTGTTCTGTTCAAAATTTAGCATCATCCATTAGGATTCACACAAACAAAATATGGAATTGTCTTCTAATGGTAAATAAGAAGTACTTAGAGCATTAAAGAATAAGATGTTTTATGTGCCTTGCTGGGATATTGCTTCAGCCAGCTGAGAAATGGTCACATCTCAGCATGGCACATGCATAATAATATTTGTTGTTGTGATTATAGAGTGGTATCAGGCTAATGGTAGAAAACTGAAATGTGTCTCTTCTATTAATAAGAAATAGAATATGAAAATGGAATGAGTTGATGAAGAATATCTTGATTTGATTATTGTCTTAGTATTCTTTTCTTCATGGAAAACAGAGCCCCCAACATGGTTTCATAATCTTCTTTCTGTTTTTCTTTTAAACAGAATAATTTTTAGAGACAATTTTTATGTCAGTTCATCCTCACAGTCCCTTGTGGCCTTTTGAATTATGCTAAAATCAGTGATTTAAAAAAAAGTGTTCATGCAGTAATTTTTACTGTACATCCACCTGTGCTGTGAGATTGCAAGAAATCTAGCTGCCACATACAAAGAGAAGCCTTGAGATTCTGCTGTGTGTTTTGTAACAGCTAGAGTACCAGAATCCAGCAGTTTGGCATGTTTTCTTTCATATTTAAGCTGTTCTTCTAGAATTCATCCCCACTTGAGCTGCATGCTCTTCCTGCCTTTGTATTTGTTTTCCATTAGGAGGTTTGTTTGTGTCTTCTCTAGAGATGACAAGGAAATACACATGGTGATCATTATTTAGCCAGACATTGCAATGAGCAGGTATTGAATACATTATTGCTTACTTTTTTCCAGAAATCTGGAAATGTAGATGTTTTCAGGCAGCACATACAAAAGTTCATCAGTGCTTTCATCTGGCTCCATCCAGATTGATATAATAACTAAATGCAGGTGCCAACATGAATCAGGAAGCAGAAAATTTCTTTTGTGGCTTTATGTCTGCAGCAGAAATCAACCCTCAATAAGTCATGATTTTCAAGTGGGGTTGCTTAAAGCTGTCAACCTAAGCTAACAGTTAAATTACCTGATAAAATTTCTAAATACAAGTTATTTGTGAGCAGCTCTTTTAATACTTTGCAAAAAAACATAGTTTAAAACAAGAGTTCAGGTGTAAAGCTAGATCATTTGCATAAGAGATAATCTTAGGAGCAATCTTTAGTTCTTTTGAAAGGCCTTTCTGTCAATCTTCATGAATGGACACTGCCAAGACTTTCTGAATTACTTCAGCAAAAGATGTGATCTGTTACACTGAAAAACCTGGCTCAGTCAAGGTTTTCCAACTTTTCTGTTTTCCAACTTATTTTCCTTCTGTCTCAGAAAACTACACTGAAAGCTACCACCAGTACAATTTAATATTAGGTTATAAAGATCTTTTCACACTGTGACCCTGGAACACTAACAATGGTCCAAGGGCCACAGCCCTTTCAAGACACTGGAAAAAATACATGATGGGCTGGGTTAGTGTGGGTCTTCTGGCATATAAAAGCACAGAAAATTGACATGACACCAGCTTCTGTTCAATCATATATAGCACAGGTGGCAGCTGCTCCAACAATTTCCACTTCTCGCTCTGCTTAGCTTTTCCCAGCAGTGGCAATGGCAGCAGTACCATGATTCAAGCTTTAAAAAGCATGAACCTCTGGAGAAATCTGGCACAAAATGCTACTGTAGCAATTCAGCTAAAGGCAAAGCAATTGCTGCCTGCAGTGGTGCATTTCTACCTTGATGAGCTACTTAGAGAAATCGGAAAATGTCCATCTGAAAATCTGTAACAAAAACTTTTCACTGGTCTGATCTTGCCAGTTTAGTCTGTTGGGTTGCTCGTTTGCACATCAACAAGCATATAGATGTTTAGCATGAATGGATATGTTTAGCATGGCAGGAAATATTATAACAGACAAGAGATTCAGATTGCTACTGCAAAATGCAGAGCATCTGGCAGATACGGAAGTGAACTTGCCAAGAATGAATTAAAAATATGCATATAGTTCTGAAACTGCGTTGCTTCTGGCTTATAAATCAGGGGGTGATGAAGGTATATTCCACTGTAGGGTAGCAATTATGAACTCAGATCTTCTCCTACATCCTTGCCCCATTTGATGCTCAATTTATTATGTTTTATCCTATGATAATTTTATGCGCTGGATTAACAAACAGTCTTGCACTATTACATCAGGTTAAGCACTAATGTTTCTTATTTGTTTACTTCTTTATACTACAGAGTCACACTGGAAAAGAGTTTTTATGATATCCAGAATTTGAAATTTTCAGCTTTACTTTCAATAAAAAATCAAAAATAGTTGTAATACTTGTAAACAAAAGATGTGTACTTCATCTTGAATTAATTCAGTAGTTTTAACCAGTTCCATAACAACATCTCCCACAACTGGGATTTTATGTACACTGAAGCTTTGGACAAACCTAGGTCCATTCAAAAAGCAGCAATAATAATAAAGTTCTTTAGAAGTACCTGATTAACCCATAACAGCAAAATACCATTGTGGTAACAAGAAATAAGTGTGCCTGATGCTGCTTTTGGGGTGCGTTCCAATATGATATTGAGTCCGTCATTTGCTGCAGTTTGGAGTGTACTCTGTGAGCTGGACTTTATTTATTCTTGCATTGTACTGCCCAACCTGTTACCAGATTTTTAAATATCTGTAAGCTTGAGATGTTCTACCACAGAGAAGCCAAATAAGCAATACAAGTAATATAAATTACAGACTGGTCATCGTAAGATCATTAAGTAATGAACAAAGGATATAAATAGAAAAACAGGTGGTTCAAAGATGTGTCTCAGGGTCCTGCTTTGTGCTCTGCAACAGCCTGTTCAACTGTAATGGCAACTGCGTACCCCAGTAGTTCCATGTGATGGGAGGTACTGAATCAAAGGAACATAATGGCCATGGCAATCTAGAAAAGACAAATTTTCCAAGTATATTATCAGCAAAAGAGTGTGGGTTTGGTACAACTAACCTCTCTTGAGACAACATGCAATTTAAATAATTTCAATTTTGCATTCAGGATAATGAAGTATTTCAAATGTCAAAAACCCCACCAAAACAACAAAACCAAGCCCCGAAAGATTGTTCATGTCAAAACTCAGTTTATTATTATCACCTTAATAAAGGAGAAGAGGAAAAGAAAGAAGAAAATTATTTCAGCAGTGTTAGTGGCCCGCTAGCTGAGGAATATGCACACAGTAAACATTTAATTACTGCTTATTTATCAATGGGACTGATTATTCTTCCTTTCTGTTTTTCTAAGCAGGAAAGCATAAATGAGATTTTAAAGTGGATTTGGAGAAGGCAAAAACTGTAACTTAATGAACAAGCTAAATCACAATACAAAGGGAAAATCATGAAAGAGGTGCCAAAATTAGTGTCTGTGTGGGAAATGCATAAAACATTAATTTATTAGAATTAAAACCATTAGTGAAGTATGAAGAATAAAGTAGAATATGAGAAGAGGTAAAGGTATATATAGAGACTTTTTATGATATAGAGGCTTGAAGGCTTGGAAAGACAGTCAGATTTTGTACCAGAGCCAAGGACTTTTAGTCTTCTTACACTGATGTTTTTGAGAGCTTAACAGTACTACAGAAAAATGTCTTTCTGGGAGTTATTGCCCCCTTTCTTTTGATATATACCCCTTCACTATGAAATCTATTGATAGTATTTTAAAACGAGAATTAAAAATGATCATTTAATAATTTTTCAAATCCAGGTGGATTTCTCACACAAAAGTTTTTGTCAGCCTTCTTTAGCTCACAAGTCTCCAAATCTCATGGGATTTATTCTCTCTAAAATATGTAACATATCCCTACTAAATGAAAATACTATCACATCATAAATCCACATATCTTCTACTCAAACACATAGTTTTTTTAAGGGGGATAATGTTCTTAGGTGTCAGAATGTAAATCAAGGACTTTATTAGAATAATTGATAATATATGTTGAGAAAACAATGTAAATGTCTTTGGAATCCAAAGATTCTCTATGTACCAACTGCACAGCCATTTTTTTTCTCACTGCAATATATTTTATCAAAATAGTCTAATCTTTGAAGCAGATTCAGCTTTGATTTGCAGGATTATGTGAAAAATTTATACGCTGCTCTCATGGGGATAATAGTGACTGCATTCCTTAGCACCCTAACATGGTACATGTCCCCGTCCTTTGAGTTTCTCTCCTCTACCATGAACTCTCAGAGAAATCTTACAGGAAACAGTATGGAACCTTCATATTTCCTCCAATGACACTTGTAGGAGAGGAGGAAACACTAAATCTGGCAACAGGGACTTCTGTTTCCAATCAAAGAAAAGAGTGTGTTAGGAAGGAGGTGAGATTTATTGCGTCCGGTTTTTTCCTTGAGAGTGGTTTTACAGGCTCTTTTCAGATGCTAGTAGGAATCACTCTTTCTACTGGAGTTAGTCTTAGCTTTCACAGAGAAGCCAACAATTTTTCTGCTTTTACATGACTCCAGGATTTAAGATGCCAGAACTGATGCCCCAATAAAATGATTACTATGCCTCTGGTTTGGGTCTTTTTTTTTTTCTGCTTTGCGGTGGGGTTTTTTGTTTTCTTCCCCCCTCCTTCCCCCCACCCCCCAACCCCCCACTCCACACATTACAGTGACCAGTTCAAAGTTCAGGCATTCAAACAAGTTTGAAATTTGCGCGTAATGACTTCCTCTCTTTCATATAGGAGTATTTGTTCAATGTTTCTGTTCGAAGAATGTGTGTTAAAATAGAATATTTCTTGAATAACAGCTGATGAATAATTTTACTTGTTCAGCTATATCAGGAATCTGGCCACTGAGGGATCCAGTATAAATTCTGATTTCATCTAAAATTCCACAGAAGTTCTCAAGAGAAATGCACACAGCAGCACTTCAAGGCACAGTTATTAAGTCATGCCTGTTCAAACAGAAGTGAACTCTGACATGGGCAGAATGGAAGCTTTCACAGCTAGACTTCCAATGGCAGGACTGCCAACTTAAATCCTCTTTGTCATGTCCGGACTATTCTAGTTTGCAGCCATCTGACCCAGTCTCCTGTTTATGATAGATCTGAGGTTTAGCTAGAGGCTGTTGAGAGTGGAGAAGACAGAAAACCAGCTAATGAAAGGGAAACATTCTTGGAGGAAGGGTCCAAGAAACATGTCTGTGCAAGTTGCCAAAGTAAAAGAATTACAGTTATGTGAATCATAAAGAAAATCACAATACAGCAGTTCTCTCAGTTTCAGAATCATCTTTTCTCATTAAAATATTAAGAACATGTAACATACACAAACACACCCACATTTATATACACATACATTAAAATTTCATGCTTGCCAGTCTGACAATATGTTAAGGCACAAAATTCGATTTTTTTTAACATATTAATATTAGCTAGAAAAAAAAAAACTGTAATAGCTTTCCTCATCATCTGTCAACTCCAAGGTTTTAAAAAAACGTAGAAAATCCTTTTTTTACATATTTAATGTTAGTTCTTCCCCTCACATGCAAACACAGAAGAAAAGAGAAAGACATATACCTGAGTATGTTCATGCTTTGTTCTCTATCAGAAAAGAGCTGCCCTGTCCTCACAGAGCCTAACACTGCCTTTCTTTGCTTTGCTGTGCAACTCTTGGTGTGCATTTGGGAGTGTACACAGTGATCCAAACAGATCTGTTTTGGCATAATTTCTTCTGGAGGTAGTAAAAATAACCTGTTCTAATGGCATTATTATGATGCAAAGTGGATTCTCTCTCTTTTCCTTTCCCTAACTCTTCCAGCTGTAGAGAAGCCTCTGTACAGAGCCTGCACCAAGAATTATAAGCAATAATATTAAAATGCTTGCCATGTGGGGACAAACGGGGTGGTTTGATGGCCAAATATTCACTAGCCACTCATCTATGCTATTGAAAAGATGCATACGAAGCCAGACAGGACAGGGAAACAGAATGAGTGCATAAAAAGGAATAAGTTAGAAAACTTTTAAAAAGTTGTCTGATTGGCAAGGGAGTACAGTTGGATAAAGTAACTTGCTGAACTATCTTTAGCTTCCACATTTTTTCTTTTACATTTTGTGAAATTGCTGCAAACAACGCTCACATTCTTTTTGAGTTCAAATGTTTACTTTCTGTATAAGCCTCAAACCATTATGCACTTGTGTAAAACCATTTTGGATAAGGAGCCAAGATTGTTCAAATCCCATTTACCCCATAATGATATATAATATATGGCTATGACATTTTGTACACTTTTTCTGAGCTCCCTTTCACTATACAAAAGCTTTATTGTGGAGGTTTTAAAAAAATGATTATTATTTCTTGCTATGGCAGGGGTCTAAACAGACCTTTTGCTTAAAGAAAATTGGCCAAATAATTTCTTAGCCTAACTTTTTCATAGAATTGTTTAGAGCAGAAATAATTCAAATCTAATCAAATCAACAACAGCAAGAAAATAAGTGGGGTTTTTCTGTGACCATTAACGTTATTTTTCACCTTCAGTTTGACCACGTGTCAACACAATAACACTACATCTACTTTGCAAAGGTTTTGGTTCTATTGTGAATCTCAAGTACTTACAAGTACTTGTTTTTCCCACTGATCCATTCTGGAGTACAGTGAGTATGTATGCTGCATGGAATCCAGGCTTTTGTTAGCACCATAGCAACAACAGTGAGAGACCTAGGCAAACACAGAAAATATTTTGCACTTTGAATATGGCAGCCAGTATCCTTGGGGTTCTCACTAGATATGGGAATAAGACAACACCTAGGAGCACGTTTTTCACTGAATGGGCTGGAAGGGTGACACCCTAATGAAGTACTGAAATGCTTTGATTTCAAGCCTTAAAGAATATATATCTGTCTTAGTTCGTTCTACTTATTGTTAGTGCTCCTATTTCTTACAACCCAGAAAAGGCTACTCATTGTTTCTTGTGCTCTCAGTGCCTCAAAACAAGGACACAAAAGAAGTAGCTAGGGCTCAAGCCCTGAGTTCTTAGTACAAAGCTGATTCCAGTGATGTTGAGCATCTTTTTGCAGCAACCTATTTTTTACTACTACAGATGACTGTCAAGCTGATAAGCAATAGACTACCTTTTATTTTGCAGGTTACAGTCTGATCATGATTTAAAGAAAGGTCTAAAATTGAGCTCCTAAACATTTGTTGAAATTCGTAATAACTAGTCCTAGACAAAAATATGTCCAATTTTTTTAACTCTTTGCCTTTGCAAGTCTTGTATTTTACTAAACCCTTTTTGACAAAAAACATCAAGACATTTTCATATTTTGGGAACTCAGTATTCATAAAACCATACAATATGATATTGATGCACTTTAGATGGTTCAACAGAATATACTTTAAAATATTTAAATATTGGAGGAATTAAAAAATATATAAAATCGACTGCTACACAATCAATTCAGCTATTTGACATATACATATTTGTCTTCTGGTGTATTTTTCATAAAAGACAGGGGGAATAAATTGGAATAGAAAACTCATATTGATTTAAATAGAGAAAATGCTGCTATACTTTACCATGAGTTTAGTGGTCAAGACCCAAAAATTTTTTCATCACACTTCTGCACAGCCTAGCAGGTTTAGGACATCTTTCTTTAGGATTAGGCAAGAGACAGTCTTAGTTTTCCCTTTGTAGGGAAAACCTGTTCTTCAGAGTGCTGAACGTCCTTACAGTTAGTGGCATAGACTCCTTATCTTCTTTCTTCTGTGCTTTTGGTTTTAATAATTCTCTTCAGTGTTTTCCATAGGCCTAAGTCTTCAGGGAGAGATTTCCTGACTTGTGCTGCTGTACCATGCAACCATAATTTATGTAAGTTTCTGGCACTTTATAAGGAATTTCGCACTTGTGCCTTACAGGTGGAGATTACTAAAGAGGTCTGTATTTTTTCTGGAGAAAGGACACAAATGATCTCTTCAGAGATCCCTTGAAACTATAAATACATAAATGGATATATTTCCCCTTCTATTTTTTTTAATATATTGAGACTTCAGTGTGTTGATGGATAAAGCCTTTTTCCTGTTACTGCTTTAACTTCATTAAGATTCTTTCTTTCTTCCTTTCTTTCTTCTTTCTTTCTTTCTTTCTTTTTCTTTCTCTTTCTTTCTTTTCTTTCTTCTTCTTTCTTTCTCTTTCTCTCTTTCTCTCTCTCTTTCTCTCTTCCCTTCTTTCCTTCTTAACTTCTTTCTTTCCTCTCTTCTTTCCTTCTTGACTTCTCTCTTGACTTCTCTCTTGACTTCTGTTAAATGATTTCAAAGCCTATTGGTTTCTCTAACTTCCCTGAACTTCATCTGCATCTCTAACACCTGGCCTTCCAACAAGTTTTGTCACTGCTCAGTTACACTCCCATCCACTAGTGTTATATCTGTATTTTGTCTTCCTGCACAGCCTGTCTCTTGATCATGTGTGAGCAGCCACCACAACTTACCTGGATGTCCTGCCCTTCCTCCCTGGGCTGTAACTAGGTGTCCCCTTGTCTCATTTTGAGACAAATTTAGGGGGAAATGCTCTGAAAGGAATGTCTCCTCCCCAGGAGACAGGTTTCATCACTCCCTCCCCCAATACGAAAGGAATTTCTTGGATGAAAGTGAAGAAAACTATTTATTTAACAAAAAAATATTTATTTAACAAGCAGGGCACAGGAAAAAAATTAGTAATGCTAGATGATAAACCTCCCTGATGCAGAGAAAGCAGGTGGATTCAGAGTTCTTTTCTGTAGTTGGCTTGGCCCCTCCCGAGGTCTGAGGGCAGGATGCGGTATCCCCGCAGCCTCCCCTCCAGTCCATGGAGTCCGATGATCTGGTTCTCAGATCACATCTGGGCTCCAGAAGAAGTTCCAGAAGAAGAGGAAGAAGAAGTTCCCTAGGATTTCAGTATGCAATCCTGGGAAAATTTCTTGCCTCAGCTAACAGGCCGGCTAAAAGCAGGAAGGTGCTCCCTCGGCTCTGCAGCAGTGAGAACATGGGGGAGTGTGTGAGTCCTTGAACACAAACTGCACTGAAGAAGTTGCCTGGCTTCTCTCCCCCTCTCCTGGACCCAGTTTAAAGCTGCAGGACCCACTTCTGGGCATAAAGCAGATGATACGGAAATACAGTATTATCATAAAATCACCCCAAGACACCCCTTTATTTTCAAAAGTTTGAATCAAGCACGTTGTTCTGGAAACAATTGTTCAGTTGGTCAACTGAACCAAAAAGTATTTTGTGAAGTATTTTTAATTACACAAAGTATGGAAACTGTGAAATATCTCTGGAGTCCAGGCTTGAGCTAGATGGCGAGCATCTAAAATATTTCAGTGCTACATGGATCTATAGTGAGGTTATGGGAGTTCAGGTGTTCTAAACATAGACAATTTTTTGATCTGGTTTTGTGTTCAGACATACATTCATTGTGTCAATTACATGTCTAAGAATATTTCAACATAGCAGAACCTCTGAAGTGGTCTGTGTGCTGCAGGTACCACTTCCAGACATGAATTGGTCCATCTGGCTGTATGTGTCCAGGTGGATGTCCTATGCCCGCTTCAGTCACCATTTGCATGGGATTTCTGCTTTATATTGCTTCGGGATGTGAAGCAGTGTTTCATATGCCCTTATCTAGCTAGCTTTCTCTGTTTGTTAGCAGTTCACAGAGTTAAACCCAGCTCTCTGATAGTTAACTTTTCTGGTGACTCATGAAGAGAGTCCTAAGACTCCAAAGACTCGTTGTGCAGGAATAGCCCTTGAAAACTACAATGTTAAGAGGCTGTGGAAGGATCTGAAAAGACCACACTGGGTAAAAATGGTTGGTTGGAACATTAAAAATTATTTAAGGAAAAAGAAAACAGAAGCAGAATACTTGGTCAATGAGAGAATTTTTGTACAGCGAAAGTGGTTTGGACCAGCCTGAATAAAATATCATGTTCTTGATTTTAAGTAGCCAAGTCCTATTGTATTCAAGTCAGAGTTCATTAGAGCAATTCCTGGCTGAAGTCTGCATTGGGACCACAGAATGAAAATATTCTGAAGAGAAAGGCTGGTATAATATTGTCATAGGAAGAATACAAGGTACTATAGCTCCACAATTTAAGTATTCAAATTGTAAACCACAATCATCTTTAGTTAGATAACTTTTGCCTTCTTCCTCCTAAATTTTCCATCTGGTGGCTGCAGATACTACTACTAAATGATAGTAGTATTGAAAGCATTTAATGCCATGTGTGATTTAATGCTCAAAAATCTTTCTGCTGGCTGTATTTATAAACACCTTCTATAAGTGCCAAATGTATGTGTGTGATGATTCATTTGTCACACATGCCTAATCATTTTTTTATTCATTTAAGACTTCATGGGAAAGGAATCTCAGTATTTCATGCTGAAGCCCTAACTATGTCTTACATTTATTTATAGTATTCAACTGTATCATGGTCTTCCTTTGCTACCAGGAACAGTTTTTCAAAAGGAACATCACCATACATAAGTCCCTTGGTTTATACACATTTTCCCCATATTGCCACTGCTAGGTCCTACCTTATTTTTAAAGTGAAACATGAATTGACTAGCCTTGGAGCCAAATCCTGTACAGTAAAAGACACATAAACAGTGAAAGTAACACCTCACCAGCCTTAGAAGGGCTATACTCATGGTACCACAGCATTAACAATTTTATTCTCAGATTCCGAGAAGTATAAGAGGAAGATTATTCTTTGTTTCAAAATAAAAAACTTTTTTTTTTTTTTTGTTTTTGAATCTAGCAATATCTTGCTTATGCCTTGCACTTTGGACTGTCTGCAAAAGGGGCACAGTGTTTTGTGCAATCTCAAATTCAAAGTGTCTCAATAAGTCAATGACATCAAGTACAACAGCTTTCAGCAATTTCAAGTTCACGCTAAGCATTAAACCCGCTTATAAAATCTATTACCTCCAGGTCCTGGTAATGAACACACTCAAGTTCCTCAGGCATTTAACTCTTGATTCTCAAGATCCCCTGGGGAGGCAAAGACCCCCATCAACAAAAGGGGAAAGAAAGGCACTAATGTTCTCTTTAAGAGAGACATTCTTTGATTGTGACATGGAGCTTTTCTCTCTACAGACACGAAAGATGTTCAGGAAGAAATGTAAACATTACCGCTATGTAACAGTCTTTCTACTAATTGCTACTTCAAGGAACAGTGGCTAAATGATGATAGATGCAAAGCCAGAGAGAAGAGAAAGAAATGTAAGATGTAGACAGTTTCCCAGAAAAAACTGTGCAAGAAAAGGAAATAAAGACTTATCTGTTTTTAAGCTACATTTGGCTTTCTGTAATTTCCACACGGCATTCAGATACAGCAGTAATTAATAGCATGAATTAGGCTACACATCCTTGCAAATAACTACAGGAATGTACAGCAGGCACAGGTTATGGACTGCACACATAGCTGTAAAATCTCAAGACAAACTGAAGGCAGCTACGAAAGCAAACAAAAGAAATCACTTTTTCAATCCAGTTGCATTTCCAAAATAATTTCTTCTTTATGAGAAATTATTAACTACACCTCCAGGGCATTATTGACAAATATAAATCAACTTTTCTGGCTTTTATCTTTACCTCTTGAAGTGTATATAACATTCTATACATACATCTATTAACTCTAGGCATTTAGTTGTCTTGAGGTGCTTTTTGTACTCATCAGATTTCTATACAGTGAGATCAAGTAGAGAAATACAGGCCAAGTAGAGAGATAAATCATCTCTATTTTGTATGAGGTGTTGACACTTACTAATTTAATGTTCTCATGAAGCCATTCAGGGAAAAAATTTAAAAATACAAAATCAAATCATTGGAAATTAACATCATAACCAATTCAGATAAGTTACCACTGTGAAGTGTGCAGGGAAATATTGTAATAAGACTGACTTTCTGAAGATGTATAGCCTCAGTACATTCAGTGAAAAACCTACACCTATTGTCTATTTTTTGCTTTATAGTGTGATTTACTGGTTTTGTGGGGGTTATTTCTGTTATTTTGGTTTTGTGAAAGAAAATAGTTATCTACCTTACAATTTCCTTCTTCATGGTCACAGTCAAAATTCTAAAACACCTATTGGAAAGCATAACTTGTCTACTGTAGGTATGTATTTTTCCTTTCCACTTCACTGTGAAAAGTTCATTTAAGTGAGTAGAAACAAGGGTGGTAAACTACTGTTTAGTATAAATAGTAAAAACTTAGAATGGGAAAAAAAGAAAAGATGAATCTTATGCACAAAATATTGCCTTTAGACTCAGAATGCTTTTGACTTTCTTCTGGCAAAAACTGTGTCATTAAGTAAAACAACTAAGTATTTTTATTTGCCTTTTTACATGCGTAGACCGAGGCTTTTCCAATAACACAAAATGCACCGAAGTAGTGATGGGAGGCTGAAAAAAGGAAGCTATAATAGAAGCAAACTATTATTCTATATATAGTTTTCCTCTTAGATTTGAATATACATGTATACTTAGAAGACACTTTAAAAAGGTTTTTTCAATGTCTCATACAAGAGTATGACTTCTTCTATCAGATTTGCACAAAATAAATCACCAAGGAAAGGATGTTTGAAAGCTGTAATAAAAGAGGTAACTGTAAGAGATGAAGCCAGATGAATTTTTCCTAAGATTTTGAACAGCAAAATGTTATTAATAGACCTTTTTAAAACTACCATAATGTTCCAGTAGCAGAAAAATGCTTACTGGTAATTTATCTATTTACTTCTCTTTTTAGTTTTCATAGTCTTTATTCATGTGCTATCAAGTTTCAACGGACAGCTCTAATCCACTGAAGAGATTTTTTGTTTTGTTTTGGTTTTTTTCTTTCCTTTCTCATGAACATTGCTTGCTTTATCTTTGGGGCAAAGCATTGATCCAAGTGTGTGGCCTCCAGTTTAATCATCATTTACCTGTGCTGGATCTACATTTAAAAAGTAATATCCTTCCAGTCCTTTTTTCTTTCTTCTTTTTATTTTAAAGTAACCCCTGAATTTTATCAAGCTGTCTGAAGCTGAGAGAGGAATCTAGAGGCTTGTAATGAATGAAGCTATTACTTAAAAAAATTCTTGTTGGTCACACTGTGTAAGTAATGTTAAGGAAATGGAGCTTGGACTACTTTTCTGTAGAAACTTTCTGCATAAAGTGTAGGTTTTAATTCACAGCTTTTTTTTTTTTTTTTTTTTGCCATCTATGACAGCCCCAAGAGTGTAGAAACTGGTATAGTAGTCCTCATTGCACTCTGGTGATTTTAGCAAAGCAGACTGAAATACCGGAAATTAACATTAACAACAGGAAAAAAATTAATAGTTCTGTAGAAAGATGAA
Organism: Oreocharis arfaki; assembly: GCA_013398015.1. Classification (NCBI taxonomy): domain Eukaryota; kingdom Metazoa; phylum Chordata; class Aves; order Passeriformes; family Paramythiidae; genus Oreocharis; species Oreocharis arfaki. Next base: position 75,179 of record VZRR01009516.1, read on the forward strand.
GTGAAATCTTCGTGGTGAACCTCCACATGCAGCCTGACATCTGAGTCCAGGAATAAAAGTCAGTGCTGGGATTAGGCTGCTCTGTCCTTTGGGGCTCAGCCTTTGCAGCCACACAGAGGGTCACAGCAGCCTTGGGGTGACCTTGCATTGCCCACGAGACATTTTAACCATGACCCTGAATCTTTTTGTACTGGATATCCACTGTGCTGAATTTTTTATTTGCCACAATATCTGATGTTACATGCAGTTATGAGGCCTGCCAAGCTCCCCTGTGATCAGACATCTTCCTCTGAGGTTCACAGCCATCTAGACCTATTTCAAACATTGAAAACAGATTTAAAAAAAAGGCTAGCCTGAAGCATGATAACATGGCAGTAACTACCAGGAACAGTTGCATTAGATTCCTAACTTAAGAATCAATGCATCATTTGAATGAATTTCCTTTAGGGAAACTTTTAAAAACCCATTTTAAAAAATTACCTTGGCTTCTATGTTTTCACATTATATTTCAAATGCAAGTATTTATCTGAGATCAGTCTTGATTTTTCTTGCTTGTCTGCTTTCACTGCTCTTTTTGTTGCCGAGAGAGGGTGTGAGTCTGTGGGTGTCAAAACCACTGACTGGCTATGGTGCTTGTCATACAAGAAAAGTGAGTGCTCACATTTGTCAATGTATCTGCATTTTCAAAGTAACCAGTCTCCCGTTTTACGTTTTACCGGCAGTAACAAACCAGTATCAGCCTGAGATGTTTCTGTCTGCCCTACATGAGCAAGTTTACTATGTAGGGGACTTGAGGAACACCTTATATCCTCTTCTCCATTACGTGGACATTAACCTGGACTTCAATTTTAGTGCAAAGTGAGTGAGTGCTTCAACCACCTCAGCCCTCTATTTAACTTACACAGATGGCAACTGAAGAAAAAGTGCATACTGTTGTTTTCACATTGGAAACAAGAAGAATATGTTCCTAAGTAGAAAATTAAATCAAAACTGAGTATCAAAAGCCTTTAAAGGCACTAAAATCTGAACAGCTTTCCTGCCAGCTAGCACTATCCATGGCCAGTACAAGCAAACATGAGAACAATGGGCAAGCTTTTTTCATTGTGAGTGCAGGAAAGAGCATTAAGAGGCAGAAGCAAACAAATCAAAGCCAGGGACATTTACCTGAAAAGGGAAAGAAATGGATCCTGTCTAAATACATGTTCATCAGTTGACTATTTATTTTTTGAGAGAAATACATCAAGGATGAAGGATATTTATTATTTAAAGGAGGTATTCTTCTGGGCCTGCTGTCCTTGATTGCAACCATTGTTCCAGATGGAAATAAATAAGTAAACAAAAACCCCCAACTGATTCGGAAGGATTGGAAAAAGCAGCCAGGAAGGGCACTTTGATAACTTAAAGGCTTTGCAATAGTATTCCTGCATCTGCTGTGCTCTGATACTTATTTTTATTCTCATTTTATTACTCTCCTTTCTGCCCATGTAAGGTTATATTTTTCTATAATTACCATAGGCAATTCTTTCTTTGGCAACACATATAGTGATTAATCGCATTTTCTTTATTGCAGTAGTGGGTGGCTTTTGCGTATCCTCTTTTTATATATAGCCTTTAATTTTCTGTATTACAGGCAGTACTAAGTAGTTTGCTTGTAGTAACAAAGATAACAATTAGCTACATATGCTATTGAGCTGGAGCATTCAGGCTGCCTGTGATCTTTTTGAGGCTGCAGTACTTCTCCTTTACAGAGTGAAAGAAATACCATCTCCCTATGATAGAAAATTGTCTTTATAGCGTGCAAGTTAGAAATAAATTCTTGCTTCTCTGTCCTAAAACTTGATACTGTAGTAACTTAAACACTGGATGAGTCATCCTGCTCATTAAATCTGGAACCACCAATGAAAATGGTAATACAGAAATTGCAGTCCTCCAGGGAAGTACAGACAGGGAGAAGCAAACTGCCTAGCTGCTGGGATTTAAGGCAGATTTGGCTATGAATTCTCTGGTATGACTGTAAGCCATACTGTTCTATTTAAAAGAGGAAAGAAATATTCAAGATTACTGGAGTTAGGCTTTGAAAAGCCTAAGTACTGAGTCATTGCTCTGTGTATGATAAAAAACCACAAAATTCAGTGTGACCTATGTGGTTTCACGTATATTGTGTTTGCCAGGAGTACCCCAAGGGTTTAGGCAATTTCTCCACAATACCTGGAGCTGTACTTGGTTAAGGCTTGTCCATTTAAGATACTTTTCCTCCTCCACTACCAGCTCCTAAGAAGCTTTGTGCATATCCTAGAAAAATGAACTGTGGTGCAGGGTATTGCAAGAGCAGCTGAATATCCCAGCGACCACTAGGAAATGGGATGCTTCTTAGATTACTTATTTTTCTTACAGATCAGAAAGATTATAAAAGACTATTTGAAACTGTAGATAACACAACAGTGAAAACAAGAAAACTGAACTACAAGAACCTTTAGTAAGACACATATGAGAATATTTCTCAGCTTTCTTTGTTCCTTAGTTAGCTTTGAAATATCTGATGGGCTCTGGTGAGTTGTTACCGATACCTCGTCATTGTATCTATTGCTAAAGAAGACTGCCAGAGTCACCTGAAGCACCTGTGGCTGACCAGGTTCTCCTGCAGATGTGGGCACAGGTCTTTCTGTGTTCCCCATTTCAGATTCCCTATACTCATTTTATGTGTTTAGATGATGGGACAGGCCCCAGAAACGTGGTTATTACATTCCTTCCTACCCCCCACAACCAGCGTCATGCTGATAATTCCATCAAACAACATTTCTGTGGACTTTCTAGACTCTGAGGAAGTAACAAAAAAAAAACAAACCAAAACAGACAGCTGGAAGACAGACAGGTAAAACTTTTTATTGTGAGAGATGTGAAATACAGAGTCCTCTCAGTGATGAATCCAGTGCTACTTTTTACGGCACTGTGTAAGAACTGAACATGATATAACAGTTGGTGAATTTAAGTACATAGTATTTGAACTATGTTTGCTCTTCATATCTCTGTGCATACATGAGCATTTCAGGAAGAATTGTCTGGGAGATTCTGACACCATGCTTTTTCCCATATGAGTCAGTAGTAAGCAGAAACAACTTCAAAACTTTATATTCCTTTAAGGGAGAACAGAATTTTTAAGATTTGTCCTCATTTAAATACTACTTAAATATAAAGAGCAATATCCTAGCTATGAGATTGTGCCATCTGAGGATTGGGTCCAAAGACTACAGTCATGTAATTAGCAATACTCGAGGCTACATCTTAATAAGACCATCTGGAAATTGAAGCTGTTTCAGAGTAGGGATATCCACTTTTCAGTGCAGTTTCACGTTAATTGTAATCAATCAGTGTGTGTGCTGCACTAGAAGCTTGTTAGTTTCTAGTTGGAGGTGGTTTTTAACCTATAAAACTCTAGGGCTAAGTTGCCGGCTGCTGGTTAATATTTCTAGAATTAACCTGAGGGTTTCATTCCTCAGAATTTTGGTACTTGGTTACCTCAGAGAGGTGTACAAAGCCTATCTTAATTTTACCAGCATATGAGAAAGAGGCAAAATGAAAGATTTAGGATGAAGAGGTGTTGTGATCACTTTTATCATGAGGTCAGGTAAAAGTCAGGCATTTTTTTATGTGGGTTTTTCTTCTGATAGTGTGCTAGATAATCCTCACAAAGGTACTAGGAAAATAGATGGTCCCTTCACAGAAACTGAGACAAATATGTAAATTATTTCCAAGTAAATGCTTTCCCTAGAAAACTAGGAAGGCTATAAAAACCAATGCAGGTGCAATTTCTAGCTCTTTAACTCTGGATTTCCAAGTCAACTGATGAAAGCTTTTCAGAGAAAGCTCAATAACTGCATAAAAGTCTCCCTTCATTATTTGGGGAAACCGTAAAAGTGAACCACTCATTCCATAGATTAACTGGAGGACTAAAAGTATTTTTTAATCTAAAGGAATAGAGTAGATCTGATTCTTATATCACTTACATGCAGATAAATAAGGAGTAATTTCTCTGAAGCCAAGGGAATAGTGCCAGTTTAGAAAACATATAAAGGATTGTCAGAGTAGTGTCTGGTGTAATGCTGTAAGTACTATGCAGATATATTTGCATACAGTAAGTATTTCTCTGCAGGGTCCAACACTGACTTTTTTGACCTGCCCTGCATAAGTAATCTGTCTATTTAAATAAGGGATAAATAGACACACAGCTCCATATTTGTCATTGCACTCAGTATAGATGACAAAGGTGACAAAGTAAGTACATTAGGAAACAATGTGTTATGCAAAATTCCATTTTATTTTTATTCATAAGTTGAATCACTATAATCCTTAAACTTCAGGCCATATTGTCCCTGAGATTTAGGAAATGAGATGGGAAATTAATATTTCATTTTAGATGGCTCAGAGTTTTTCAATGAGGTGTAATATAATAATGAAAAGGTAATGTAGTCAGCTGATATATACAGTGGTTTGCCCTTCTGAAATACAATTGAAGTGTGCAATGCCTGAGCAGTGTCAGGGCAGTGGAGCTGTTATTAATGGTGGTATGCATTCTACTGGGAGGCAGTCCAAATTACACTGTGCAGAGCTCCAAAACTGTCCCTGGTGCCCTAATAGTGAATCTACACTCATTGCTTTGAAAGGGTCTAAATTAGGTTGCATTGAAGGCAGGGATTTCAATGCCTGCTCCTCTGCAGTGTAGTGTTCCAGTGAATATGAAGAAGTATGACACTATGGCACATAAAATGATATCAAGGTCCTATTTTCTGTTTTGTTCACTACCCCTGAGGTAGTGTTTGCACAATAATGACTCGTGACTCTGCATAATAATGTTTTTCCAATAAGGTTTTGAAGTGAGTGCTTCTTACAGTAAGGATCCGCTGCATGATGAGTGCAATAGAAACCATTCATGCTGCAGTGGATGATGCTCTGCATCAAAGGGCATTTTAGTCTAAGATATGTATATGTATATGTTGGTTCAGTAAACCACAGCTGAATTTGAATTCCTATTTTTTTTTGTTTGTTGCTCGTTTGTTTGTGTAGTGAGTGGAGGGAAAAGTGTGCAAAGCATTTTTTATGTCCTTAGGATACAATTCACAATATTTAAGCTCAGTAAAGCTCAGTGTTACACAAGTGACAAATTTGTATGAAAGTGAGTCTCTGAGAAGATAACATTCTGATCTTTATGTGACAGACTAGACCGCAAGGCCTTTTATAAGACTGCTGTCCCTATCAGCTCAGGCATTTCCAGCTCCTTCAGTGATGGCATGTAACCATCACTTTATTAAAACAAATAAAGGCCTTTTCAGTCTGTCTTCTAGATCTGTTGCTGAGCATTTGTTACAGGCAATCTTCAGTGATGACCCACTGAGGACATGAGTTAGACTCCAGCTAGAGAGTCCTGGTTATTCATTTTGGTCAGCACCGTCTTGTCCTGAGATTACACTTTAGTGTGATTTCCCAAGAGAGTGTCTATTTAAACAGCTTGCCTGCCTATCTTTCACCTTCGGTTTTTTGTGTTTGAAGACCCCATCTGTTCCATTTAGGCATTGCTCCATTTTTGTTCAGTCTTGTGAATGAAGTAGTGAATGAAGTAGGAAGAACATAATCTCTGAATTCAACCTGGATTAAAACCCTGAAATAACAGAAAACCTTTTTTTGTGTATGTAGGTATGTGTGTTTGGGTGTATTTTGTGGAAGGATGACTCTTGCTGAGAGATGACTCATCTAAAGAAGTGGTCTACAACTTCCTCAAAGACTGGCAGTGGCTGGAGAGGTATTGATTCCTCTCTCTGGTGACCAGTGGTAGGTAGCTGTTCAGAGGGGAAGTTCAGACTGGTATTAGGAAGAGGTTCCTTACTGAGAGAGTGGTTGGATGCTGGAACCAGCCCCCCACAGCACCAAGCCCATCAGAGTTCAAACAGCATCTGGTCAATGCTTCTGGACATATTTATGCTCCTAGTTTAGTTTTAGGTAGTTCCATAAAAAGCAGGGAGATGATCTTTACTTGTCTCTTTCAACTTGAGAAATTCTGTGATCATTCTGTGATTCTGTGTGGTAAAAAACTCTAAAATTGCATAATAATGCTTTTCCTTCTTCACCTTATTTTCACTTCTCTTTAGAGCAAAAGGAATAAAGAGTATAAGAAGACACAATCACCATAGTTGTAATTGTTATATATATTCACTTAAGCCATAAATATGTATGTATCTAATGGTATGTATTTTATAAATACCCAATATCTGATATTTAATGTATATGATGTATATTTAATAATTTATGCTAATCTACTAATATATCTGTAATATTTATACTTATGTAATCCACTGGTTATTTGTCATCCAAGTTATTGTGGCAGGAGGACAGCAAACAAATTAGGAGTACTGAAAATAAACTGCAAAATTGTGCTTAAAAAGGTTTCATGTAAACTGCAGTTTCTGAAATACTAGATATATACAAACTCACATTGCTGACCCTTCTGATCACCTGGAAAATATACTGTGGTCCTGTTCTCATCTTTATCACTGCTGTGCAGGAATCTGTATTAAGTGGTTAGCAAAGGTTTAGTAAAGAATCAGCTGCATTTCTGTGATGACAGGCCAGGTACCTGCTTTTAAAACTATGCTTTGGTAGTTTGACTTTACTTTAGCAGTGTGTTGACATTCCAAAATGAGCATTTGCTTCCCTTTTTTCTAAATTGAACTACTGATGAACTACCTGTGTGTGCTTTCAGTAGAAAATTACAATGACTAAAGCTGTAAATAACTGCGGTAAAATGCAAAAAAAGGTAATTTTGTTACTAAAGCCATTTGAGTTATTGTGGGAAGAGATGGGATGGAGTTGAGCTGCGGGCTGTGGGAGATGCCTGCAGAAGCACATGGCAGCACAAAGGAGCACATGGCAATGTGTGATAGGTTGCTTAGGGAGAATTGCCATGTAAGGAAATACTGTGCCTTGAAGAAGTGTATAAAACCACCTTGTTCCTTTGAATAAACAGTTCAGATTCCCTGCTGATCTGGCTCCATGTTTCAATCGCCGACAAGTTATCTCTTAATGTACTCCTGCTTTCTGAGGTTGAAAATTCTACTGTTATTAACATTAATTAATCTTCATTTCAGTGCATTCAAATTCAACCAGCTTAATCAATATTTTTGTGTGACAAAAGAACTTCAGACATCCTGTCTGCACTTGTCTCTTGCCCACTAAGTCTGTATTAATGGAGGAGACTTTTAAAAGTTATTGGCATATAACATCAGATGAGAAGTTGGAATCAGCCAAACTAGACAATAATCAATTTAGAGTAATTGATGGTGCCTCTCAAATAAAGTCACAATGCACAGCGATCGAGTAATTTTTTAAAATACAAAGAACAGAGAGAGCATGGAGCTGTTCTGAGATTAGCTGAACAGAGAGATTTCAGATTCTAGCACAATTATGTAACTGCTCGCTTAGGAATGGAGAACTGTGGAGGTAAATGAATAAAATAGCATAGAGGTCAAAAACCTTGTAAACCAGAAGCATCTCTGAGTCATTTTGAAAATTTATTAGGTCTGGATTTCTATATGAAAAATGTCTCAATTCCTCAATGACTTCAGCTTAAAATTTCTGATCAGAAACTTTCAGGTATTTCTGAGCAACAAATATTTTCATGTGCTCAGTTTGATAGTCATAAGAGATCTGCAAGCCAATGTTTTAAATACATGGATGCCATGCTAAGACAATATTTCTTCCTGACTTGTTATTGTTTCTTTGCTTATTGTTCAACACTAATGCATGGGGGATTGGTAACCTTACTATCTATACATGGTAACTTCTGCATTTGAACACTACAGAATGCAAGTTTACTACTGCCAGTGCTCTTCACATATTCTTTCCTTCCTTCTTTTATCCTTCTGGCTCTTTCATTTTGAACCTGGAATCAGCATTCCATGACAAAATTATTCTGCTGTGAAGACTGCAACTTGGAGCTGATTTTTACCATTTAAAAAGCACCACTTTCTATGCACAAATATTATGTATATTTACTTTCACTTTCAGTCACCTTATGTTTCATTACAAACCACTATTTTCACAAAAGAAAAGAGAAAATTAGGAAGATACTTAGTATACTGGAGTGTAAAAGTATGTGGGATATGAAAAATAAGACCAAACTCATCACTAACCATAAGTAAAAAGAACATTTTATGCTTAACAGAGAATGATAATGCCTCTTCAAAACAAGGAGTTTATAGCTGAATCAAACAAAATGAAAGAAAATCTACTGATTGATAACAGAAAACCTCAGTAAAAAGACATTTTGTTAAGTCATTTTCTCCTTCCTTAGTGGAAGAAAATACATAACTTTTTTTTTTTGTGATATCAGAAAAAGACAGGAAGATAGGGGAGAAAAAGAGATAAAAGACTAATAAAAATCAAATCTCATACTTTTAGATATCAATTATGTCATTTATTTAGAGGCAGTACCATTATGTAAGATTCAGTTTTCTTTTATTTCAATCGTATTTGTTTAATAATAGAAAAAATACCAATGGCCACCCTATTGTCCATGTACTTTCAGGAGAACAAGACAAAGTACAGAGGACTAGTAAAATACCTTCATTCCTGAGCAAAGCTCCTTCTCTGTTCTTCTCTTCCATCTACAGATGCAGGAAGAAATGTGGAGAGTATAGCCTGTTTCAAAGGGACTTTTTATTCGATGCATTCTCTAAGTACCTGGAAGCTTATTGAGACTTTCACACAAATTGACATAGCCTTGGGCTTCCCTAAGCTTAGGGGATCAAGGCTGCCTTGAATTAACAGAAAATAAATTAAATTTTATTTCTCTCCCACTGGCAAACCTCTTGCCTTTGGGGACCATCACAGAAACATTTGACTAAGAGCCAGCTCATGACATGTCAGCATGAAAAAGAGGCAGAGAAATCTTAAGTTTGTCTGCAGTGTGCCCAGCTGATGATGGGATTGAAGAAAAGGAAAATAAGCAGATCAGAGAAAGGTGAAGGGGACAAGACAGTAACATACCAACACAAGATGTCTTTCAGTTGGATGTTTTGTATTCATGGCTCTAGAAACAGAATTAGCAGTGCTTCATCATAGTGACTGCAGTCTTGTAAATGGCCTAAACCACTTTTTTGAAACCTTCTTAGTTTTTCTTAGTTTTTTAACCAAACTTTAGTAATGTAGTACAATGACTAGTAATTTTGTACGGAACACAACACATTGGTATTGTTGTAGGTATTGTTGACTTCAGCATCTTATTACACATTATTTAAACAAGAACACTTACATTTACAAAAGCTACATTGAATCTTATGACGGGAGAGTAAATGACAAGGGTATTGAGGTGGTTCTTTAAAGTATTTTTCCCCAAGGTAGGAAGCTTCATGGACAAGAAAATACTTATGCTATCTGTAATGTAGTCCTGCCAGTTTTACAAATTATAGGCAAGTAGCTTGCCATAATTTCTTTCCTGAGTTTATATTTTCTTTAAGATGGGCTATAGAAAGGTTGAGCACGATATAGGAAAATCTAGTATTTGAGAGAGAGAGTGAGAAAGAAAGAAATTTCAGTATTATGCCATGCCTGCCGTGTCGGATTTAAAAAAATACAAGTGCAGGTTTTCTTCCACTGTAGTTAATCTACTTCTGTGAATGTTCCGTGCAGTATCCTTTCAAGTAATATACATTCTTATTTGTTTCATTAACTTCTCTTCTAGAGGACAATGCTATATAGTTGACAGCAAGGGAGCTTGTGGAGAAAACAGACAGAAGCATTAATAGTTTTCATACAGAAAACAATAGGATTATATGTATTTTTCACAAACTATATTTTGTAAAAGTCCAAATGTATCCAACACCTAGCTAAAGAGAGTTCCAATTTGTGTTCTTTATATCCTGTTTGCCAGATTTTGTCTGATATTCAGTAATATACAGTTTCTATAGCAACAGTAGGAAAACAAGGTACACATAATACAATACTAAAAAAATTAAAAGGACAAACTCCAGGATATTGGGGGGGAAAAAATGATGCACAAAATGCCTTAAATAAATATAGATGCTACCATGTTGTGTTGCATGTGGCAGTGGCCACCAGAAATGAAACAGCAGCGGACTGGAGGACTGGCATCCCAGATACAGCGGTTTAATTTTCGCCTTTGGTTACGGTGAGTTCCCAAGTTCCCCTTGTTCCCTATTTCACATGTTCTATGTCCATTGGTTTTTACAGTCCACTCCCAGGTTTCTGTATTAGTTCATGTTTGCGTATTTCCTCTAGTTGAATATGTATTAGTTCTGGAACCTTCTTTCTTCGATGCCCTATTAAATATTGTATGTTATTCCATCCTCCAAATAATTCTTATTGGTTGTCCCCCTGTTGGCTCCTCCCCCTCGGCTCCTCCCATTGGCTGTTCCCCTTTTCTCCTCCCCTTTTTCCCCTAGTATAAAACCCTGGACCCTTCCATTTTCCCCATCTTCTGTCCCTGGACCACCTACCCACAATAAACGCATTGGAACCTATACAGAGGACCCCTCTCTCTGCTTTGTCTCTGCCAACACCGACTTTACCATTTTTCCTTGGGGCTCGCTCCTCGAGCAGGAGCCAGCTGTCTGTGCACTGCAGCATCACCAAAGCCGTCTGCAGCAAGATACTGTGTGTGTGGCCTCGGGCAGCCCCGACAGCGCCACTAGCATCTTGCACTTGAATGTATATGAGACTGTTTTTGAAACCTTCCAAAGCATGCACTGTTAATCTGATTGAATTTTGGCAAAATACAAAATATGTAAAAAGTATTTAATAACCTAATATGCTTGCACTTGTGAAAATTTGCACTGAGTTCATCTCAGATTGAAATTGAACCCGAAGATGCATTTTCTTTCCACTTACTTGTTCAGAAAAGCCTAAAATAAACAGACCGTGAAAAGAGTATTCATATGGTATAACAGAACATTCTAGGCAGCACCCAAAGAGGATTCTTTACTGGGTCTCAGCTATGTGCCTGCAGTCCAATTACAGCCCCAGTAGCAGTGTCTGCAAAGGAGCATGAAACATTTGAGTCTGCGATATAATTAAGACAGTGTGGCTTCAAACAAGGATGTGCTCAGTACCTGTCAGTGATATAATGACATAACCTGCATTGAAATAGTCACGAGACGGTGTCCAAAGATTCCTGCAGTGTGGAAAAAACGTGATTTATAAAATAGAAGTGATACTTTTATCTTGCAGTTGTTGTTTGAATACTAGCTCACATAGACTGAATCTGAGTTAATACCTCAAAAGTTACAAGGGGAAGTTTTAGCTGAGGTCAAAACCATGGAAAGCAGTTATGATGAAAAAAGAAGATTTTGGCAGAGATGTCTTGAAGTGACATAGCTGAGCTTTAGAAGACGCGGTATGTTTAAATAATTTTCTACCTTTATGTATGAACAAAAAGCAAATATCCTTGTCTAGTTTAGCAGCAGCAAGATTCCTGCTGTGCTTTTGTTTCTTTTTTTCTTTTTTTCTTCTTTGACCATGCAGAATTAAAATATCTCCCAGGNTGAATGTTCCGTGCAGTATCCTTTCAAGTAATATACATTCTTATTTGTTTCATTAACTTCTCTTCTAGAGGACAATGCTATATAGTTGACAGCAAGGGAGCTTGTGGAGAAAACAGACAGAAGCATTAATAGTTTTCATACAGAAAACAATAGGATTATATGTATTTTTCACAAACTATATTTTGTAAAAGTCCAAATATATCCAACACCTAGCTAAAGAGAGTTCCAATTTGTGTTCTTTATATCCTGTTTGCCAGATATTGTCTGATATTCAGTAATATACAGTTTCTATAGCAACAGTAGGAAAACAAGGTACACATAATACAATACTAAAAAAATTAAAAGGACAAACTCCAGGATATTGGGGGGGAAAAAATGATGCACAAAACGCCTTAAATAAATCTAGATGCTACCATGTTGTGTTGCATGTGGCAGTGGCCACCAGAAATGAAACAGCAGCGGACTGGAGGACTGGCATCCCAGATACAGCGGTTTAATTTTCGCCTTTGGTTACGGTGAGTTCCCAAGTTCCCCTTGTTCCCTATTTCACATGTTCTATGTCCATTGGTTTTTACAGTCCACTCCCAGGTTTCTGTATTAGTTCATGTTTGCGTATTTCCTCTAGTTGAATATGTATTAGTTCTGGAACCTTCTTTCTTCGATGCCCTATTAAATATTGTATGTTATTCCATCCTCCAAATAATTCTTATTGGTTGTCCCCCTGTTGGCTCCTCCCCCTCGGCTCCTCCCATTGGCTGTTCCCCTTTTCTCCTCCCCTTTTTCCCCTAGTATAAAACCCTGGACCCTTCCATTTTCCCCATCTTCTGTCCCTGGACCACCTACCCACAATAAACGCATTGGAACCTATACAGAGGACCCCTCTCTCTGCTTTGTCTCTGCCAACACCGACTTTACCATTTTTCCTTGGGGCTCGCTCCTCGAGCAGGAGCCAGCTGTCTGTGCACTGCAGCATCACCAAAGCCGTCTGCAGCAAGATACTGTGTGTGTGGCCTCGGGCAGCCCCGACAGCGCCACTAGCATCTTGCACTTGAATGTATATGAGACTGTTTTTGAAACCTTCCAAAGCATGCACTGTTAATCTGATTGAATTTTGGCAAAATACAAAATATGTAAAAAGTATTTAATAACCTAATATGCTTGCACTTGTGAAAATTTGCACTGAGTTCATCTCAGATTGAAATTGAACCCGAAGATGCATTTTCTTTCCACTTACTTGTTCAGAAAAGCCTAAAATAAACAGACCGTGAAAAGAGTATTCATATGGTATAACAGAACATTCTAGGCAGCACCCAAAGAGGATTCTTTACTGGGTCTCAGCTATGTGCCTGCAGTCCAATTACAGCCCCAGTAGCAGTGTCTGCAAAGGAGCATGAAACATTTGAGTCTGCGATATAATTAAGACAGTGTGGCTTCAAACAAGGATGTGCTCAGTACCTGTCAGTGATATAATGACATAACCTGCATTGAAATAGTCACGAGACGGTGTCCAAAGATTCCTGCAGTGTGGAAAAAACGTGATTTATAAAATAGAAGTGATACTTTTATCTTGCAGTTGTTGTTTGAATACTAGCTCACATAGACTGAATCTGAGTTAATACCTCAAAAGTTACAAGGGGAAGTTTTAGCTGAGGTCAAAACCATGGAAAGCAGTTATGATGAAAAAAGAAGATTTTGGCAGAGATGTCTTGAAGTGACATAGCTGAGCTTTAGAAGACGCGGTATGTTTAAATAATTTTCTACCTTTATGTATGAACAAAAAGCAAATATCCTTGTCTAGTTTAGCAGCAGCAAGATTCCTGCTGTGCTTTTGTTTCTTTTTTTCTTTTTTTCTTCTTTGACCATGCAGAATTAAAATATCTCCCAGGTGAAATTGAAGTAAACCCATACTATTTTAAAAGCAATATATTCATGATATGAATGTGTGGTACTTTAATTAACTTGAAATTTCTGATTGCCTATATCCTTTCAATAGATAAGAACAGGGTAGATGATAATAAAATGTGATATAGTTAGGAGAAAAATTGCCTGTTGCAGTATTTAGAGAATGCAAAACTTCATTAGCACAAATAATGTTACTTCACATACATAATGGATTTTAAAAGGACTTCAGTACCAAACCCAACATTTGCAGGACAGCTGGCTAAGGCAGTTAGGTCAGTGTACATGGAGATGACAGATTAATTGGTTGTTAGCAAGTCAAAAAAGGATTCCCAGCCATTAGCCCCATGCTTAGCTATTCACACAAGATGTTTTGAAGGCTAAAGTTTGAGCCATGAAAAGCACTGTGTGCCGTAGATGTCTTCTCCCAGAAACAGACACTGTAATCCTATCTGAGTTTTAAATTAAGTATAAATGAACGCCAGGATGAGGAACTGTCTGTTTCTGGGTACATATCTGCAAAAGACCCATGTTGCTGTCCCAGTTGTCGCCAAAGAAGAGGGAGGAATGTTTATTTGATGATGGAAAATTAGGTGGGCTCTGACAAAGTCAAGCAGACTCCTTTTGACTCTGCAGTGAAGTGTAGGATTAAAAAATTAATATATTACGACAATTTATTTGGATTCGAGTAAGTACCCCAGTACACAAATGAACCCCGAAGTAGCTTTGCATGCACAGATGGGCAGTTTTGTGCAAATATTGGTAACATCATGCATGAATACCCAATCTTCTTATCCAAACATTGGTTCTGAGAATGCAAAAGACACTGTGTACACAGTCTTTGAATGGAATTTTGAGACACTGAAAATTCGGCTCTGTGTTCGTGTTTAGTGCCTATTATTTATTCCCCAGAGCAGACTTGGTATAAGAATTTTTTTTATAAAAGAAATAAAAGTTCTCCATGTGAAGTTTTATGCTAACTTTAGACGCCAAAAGAACATCTGATGCAGAGCTAGATTTTTTTTTTCCCTCATATTTAGATATTTCTTTAAGGAAAGGTGTGCTGTCTTCTGTTGCTTGTTTGTTTTGGGTTTGGTTTGGTTTTATTTTGTTTTGTTTGCTTGGGTTTTTTTTTTTGTTGTTGTTGTTGTTTGGTTGGTTTTGGTTTGGTTCGGTTTTGTTTTGCCCCTAAAAGAATGTATTAACAACTTAAGAGACAGGAAATCCATAATCTCTCTGTGTACTAGAGTAAGTCTTTATATCTGTTATATGTGCACAGGATACATAAAATCCTATTTAGAACAGAAAAGATGGAGAGCTTGCCAATGTATACCGTTTAATTTGTGATTTTTTTGCATGCAAAAATCAAGAGGGTTGTGTTTTATTTTTCTTGATCCACTCACCTCTGAAGGTTTATACTGATGTAATAGGATGGGAGACAGTAATAGACCTGGGCAATCAGACCAGAGGCTGCTTTCCTGTTGTGAGAATCTTTTGGTAAACATTCCCTACCTGAGACTACTTAGGACAGTGTAAGTGTAAATAATACATAATAGAATAGATATGGGTAATCTAGGTCAAGATGACCAGCAGAAATACTGAAACACCAAACCAATACTTTCTCAGAAAACTCCAAGGGAAATGGAATAACCTGTTACTAACTCGGTATTGATTAGCTTTTCTTGATCTTCACAGTTTAGTGTCCTCATATATACTATCTGAGCAAGATATTTTTCAAAATTATTATACATGCATGAAAGACCAAAAAGTTTGTAATACTTTTAAGACTGTTGAGAAGTTTCTTGAATAAATACTCCAATTATTTTAAAATATGTATTTGTAATGAGAAAACAATGCTATTCTTGAGTTAACCAGTGAGTGTGATGTACATTCACTGTCATTTATAATGACTAAAAATAAAAGTAGTATCAAAACAGAAGGATCATAAAAAAAATGTTAGTTTCTAGGCTGACCTTCACCTGCTATGTTTGACTTACTCCATTGGTACAAACTACATAAAGAAATAACAGCTCTTTTCCTCTACATGATGTCTGAAACTGGTTTTGTTCTATGGATTTGCCACTACTAGAAAGAGGAAATGATCTGACATAAAAGAGGATGGTTTTTAAGAGGTCAACCTCTTCAGAGTGTACAGATGATGGAGGGGGACCACTGTTATCACTGTAACACAACTGAAACAGAACTCAGAGCATGCCTTCCCCTTGGAAACCAGTCAAACACGAGATCAGTAGAATGGAAAAGTGTCTTAGAATCACCATCTCCTCATTCCTCTGGGATTTGCACTGAACATTTGCATTGAACATTGAACAAGCTGAGTCTCATCCTCTGTTTACTGTAAGCAAAATGAGTCTCTTGTTAAAACCATCTACAATCTATCATATACCATCTGTAGAATGTAATGCCCTTGGACACTCAAACTCCCTTCACGCTGAAGGTTCTACTGGTTCTTTTCCCCGTTTCACCCACTGAAGGAGCAAATCACCTAGTTAAGCAACATTGTTGCATGGTGTCAGGATCCTTGAGAAAGAGAGCAGGGAACAGGTAAGTCTGCTGAGGGTTAGAAAAACGCAATTAGTATGCTAGGTATGCACTGCTAGAAGGCAGAAGAATTCAGGCATCTCATCAATTTTACTAGTGCTGCCATTGTTGTGAGCCAGGCATATCATCCTGCTAATATGGTTTTAGAAGGATGCTATATTTATATCCCCGTATAGCAATTTGGGGTAGGGTGAATGAGCAGGCCTGATGATGTTAATACCAGAATATTTTGTGGGCTGATGATATTCCAGACACCCTGTGACTTTCCATGTGGATCTGACAGTCTCTTTGCCTGCCTTGGAGGGAAAAGTTTCCCTTGTTCAACTAGAAGTGCTGCTGCGTTACTTATATAGGCAGGCTTACCTCCTTTTCAGAAAATCTGTTAATATCCAAGATCTCTGAGGTACTTCTTATCTCTACCAGTAATGAACTATTTGTAAAGAACTGATCCTGTTCGTCTGTGAGAAAATCCTTGCTTACTCTCTTTGTTTTGAAGGATTTTGTACAGTGTACAAATACTTCTGAAACAGTAACATTTTAGAGCACTTAAATATTCTAATAACTGTTTTTTAAATTGTACAGGTTTCACATTAGAAAGCTTGCATATTTATTTTAAAAAATCACTGTAGGCATTAAAAAAAGCTAAAAATATTCCAAAAAATTCATATTCAAAAGAAGGAAGAATTCTAAGATTTTCTAAGAATTTCCATATTGTTTTTATAATTGCAGCTGTTCTAAACTTTAAATTCTCTCTCCTTAGCTATTGAAAGTGGTTGATGAATTTTTGAGTGCTCTTAGTTTTCTCAATGCTGTATTAAGCTGGAGAAAATATTTCCCTGCTGAAGGAGTATCAGTGAAGATCTTCAGTGCTGTGAGTCCTGCTCAGTGTAAATTTTGGTCCTAAACCCAGAATGCATGTGCTGAGAAGGGTTAGGTGAGGGAAGTTAAGGCAACACAGGGAATACGTGAGGGAAGTTAAGGCAACACAGGGAATACTTTTGCTCCTTGTCACATGCTGTATTGCAGCTTCACTTTGTCTGCACCCCCTAGAAATCATAGCTACCTAAAATTTACTCTAAATTAAAGTGGATGAAACTGAACTGTCTCGTAGTTGAACAAGCTCTTCCCCTGAGCCATAATGTTCAGGCACATCTGCAGCTCTGGGCCCCTGAACAATGACAGGCAATTAGATGGCCATAGCCCAATCACCAGGAGGTCATGATACAATTACTACAATTGCTAATCATTTATTTTAATTATATAGTTACTAATTATACTAAAAAAACTCACATAACAATAACAGCCTACATAACAGAAGAATCCATCAGGCACATTTAAGCTGATTGTCATAGGGAAAATTGTACAAGTTTAATAAAGTCCCCTTCGTTTTTTCCAGTACTTCATTGGTATTGCAATTTCCACTGCTTTTGTTAATAAAGCAAAATTACTTTGCGAGACTGATAAGATAATAAATGACTTGAATTTCCTTCGAGTACCTGGCCTTTACATTCCACCATTTGTTGGTGGGAAAACAGTTGTTCATGGTTCCAAGACAAGATGAACTGTTCACAAACATATCACACAGTACTGAGGATTGAGATGTTGTAGTGGGTTGACCATGGCTGGTTGCCAGGTAGCCATAAAAAACAGCTCAATCACTCCCCCACCACAAACAGGCAAGGGAGAGAAAACATAACCCAAGGTTCATGAGTGGAAATAAGGACAGGGAGAGATCACTCACCAAGTGCAATCACAGGCAAAGCAGACTGAATTTGGGTATATTAATTGAATTTATTACTAATAAAAGCAGAGCAAGATAATGACAAGTAAAACAAATTTTAAAAACACCTTCCCCCAACCCCTCTCTCCTTCCCAGACTCTACTTTGTTCCCCCAGAGGTACAGGGAGATGGGAACGAGAGTTATGGTCAGTTCATCACATGGTTTCTGCCACTGCTCAGGGAGAGGAGTCCCTCCCCTGCTCCAGTGTTGGGTCCCTCCCACAGGAGGGCTCACGGACACCTCCAGTATGAGTCTACCCCATATGCAACAGCTAGCTCTCCACAAATTGCTGCTATTTGAGTCCCTTTCCACAGTGTGCAGTCCTTCAGGAACAGCCTGCTCCAGCTTAGGACCCCACAGCATCACAACTCCTACCATGAAGCCTGCTCCAGTGTGGGCTGCTGTATCCATGGGTCTGCAGGTCCCCACCAGGAGCCTGCTCCAGCATGGACTTTTCATGGGTTCCGAGCCTTCTTTTCAGGCATCCACCTGCTCTGGTGTGGGGCTCCTCCATGGGCTGCAGGTGGATCTCTGCATTCCCCACTGACCTCCATGGGCTGCAGGGACACAGCTGCCTCACCATGGTCTGCACCATGGGCTGCAAAGGAATCTCAGCTCAGGCTCCTGGAGTGCCCATGCTGCTCCTTCTCCACCACCTTGATGTCTGGAGAATTGTTCCTCTCACATATTCTCTATCCACTCTTCTCTGAACGCAATTATTTCTGCACATTAATCTTTTTTCCTTCTTAAATACACTATCACAGAGATGTTGCTATCATTTCTGATTGGCCCAGCCTTGGCCAACAGCACATCCCTCCTGACACTGGCTGGCATTTGGCGTGTTGGACAAGAGCGAAGTCTCTCGCATCTCACAGAATTCACCCCTCCAGCTCCCCCACTACCAAAACCTGGGCATGCAAACCCAGGTCACATGTATTAGTCCATCATTCAGGAGGGTTTTTTTTAATGCTTATTCATTTCTCAGGATTTCACCATCTGTGGATTTGCTTTCTATAGCATTGTCTTCCAATAACCTTAGACTTCTTCAGCTCACAGTCAGTGAAACACCCTATTGCTTTTTTTCTGGTAGAGAGAGAGTCCTCTCTAAACTTTATCACTTCATTATAGCAAAATTAGAGATGTAGTCCAAAACTATCTTAAGAATCGATATTCCAATGCACTGGGGGGGCCTTATTTCAAGCTTAGATGTTGATCCAGGCATGATCAATCTCAGGACAAATGCTTGCTTTCTCTTAATCTGAGTGGCACACCAACAATATAGAGTGGCTAAACAGATTAGTCACTCTGACAAAGTGAACCTGATACTTTAATTGGATTGCACTAAGTCGTATACACACAGTTTCTTTCATGTTTATTCTTAGAAGTTTCTAAGACCTTCCCTCATATGTCTGTTTTAGTTGGCTAGTTCTTTTAAGTAACCTTGGTCTGACAGCCTTTGAGGACTGAGAGAGGAACAGCTCAAAACTAGTCTTGGCAAGTTGTTCATGAGTAAGCAAGGGTTTCCTCCTTGTTAGGAGAAGTCATAGGCTCCTGGTTCCTTCTCACTCTTTCAGAGCTGCTTGGACTTTCATTCCTCTCGTCTCATATCCCTTTCCATTCTGAGTTAGGAAAAAGTGAATGTATACTGGGGAGAGGCAACATATGGTTGGTGGCAAACGCCACTTTTCAGACCTGTGGCAAAACACTTCCTGTGTGCAAGACCTATGTGGGAGTTCAGGAAACTGGAATAAGAATCTGAGCAAAGAAAATGAGAGGCAAAGACTTTGAGAAAAAACAGGGATAGGGAAGGCTAAGACAATAGGCAGAAGAGGAAATAAGGTAGGTGTAAAAGGAACAAGCGAGAATCTCAAACGCAGGAGAAGAAAACGAAATGAAAGAATAGCAAGCAACTAAAAAAAAAATTTAAAGTATTGCAGAAACAAGTCTTTATATCATGCCAAAGATTTCATAAGACATTCAGGTATTTTGTTTATGCTTTAAGATAAAAAGAAGCAGGAAAGTACACTGCTGTGAAGCTACTTACTGATCATTCATATCTTCCTTCCATGGCCGTTTGAGGTATTTCTGTGGGTTTCCTGGATGTCTACTCCTGGAAGTGGAAGGATAGCTGGCTAAAAGTAAATGCAGTTTGGATATTAGGGACTGAAAAAGAGGTTTCGAATTGCATATTTCCTAAGGGAAGGCTAGGGGTTGTTACTACTCAAGACGAACTTGTAACAGCAGACAGAAGAGTTGTTTTATGTGTTCCGAAGTAGAAAAAAACAATGTTACCCATTGATACATTTTTGTTTATTGACTTTGAGGATTTTTTTTCTTTCTCTTTTGTAATCATCATGGTGCTCATGGTGCTGAAAAACACTGCCAATAAATAGCTTTCGTGGTTGTTAGATGTCTTGGCATCCCTTCACTTTTTAAATCATCCACAAAAGGTTTTTAAAGCCTGACTATTCCTCCACAGTGAACATTATCCTTGGATTATTTTATCTTGAGGTACTGAATTAAATTTGAAACACTGATATATTTGCTTTTCCAATAATGTGTTGCTATATCAAATTGTATTTTTGAGAGTCCC
This sequence comes from Oreocharis arfaki, assembly GCA_013398015.1. Classification (NCBI taxonomy): domain Eukaryota; kingdom Metazoa; phylum Chordata; class Aves; order Passeriformes; family Paramythiidae; genus Oreocharis; species Oreocharis arfaki. The sequence goes on from VZRR01009516.1 coordinate 95,560, forward strand.
CCGACCATAAAATATGAACTATTTTATAGTTTTTGAATATGAGGATTCTGGGAAATACTATAATCATAGAATATACTGAGTTGGAAGGAATCCATCAGGATTATTGAAGTCCAACTCCTGGCCCTGCACAGGGCATCCCAAAAATCCCACCATGTGCCTGAGGGTGTTGTCCAAATACTTCTTGAACTCAAGACAATCTTAGTGCTGTGACCACTGCCCTGGGGAGCCTGTTCCAGTGCCAAAACACCCATCTCATAACAGCTAACCTAAACCTCCCCTGACTCAGCCTCATATCATTTCCTTGGGTCCTATCACTGGTCACAAGAGCAAAGAGATCTGTGCCTGCCCCTCCTCTTCCCCTCATGAGAATGCTGAAGACCCCAGTGAGGTCTCCCCTCAGTCTACTCTTCTCCAAGCTGAACAGACCAAGTGACCTCACCTGCTCCTCATTTGGCTACCCCTCCAGACCCTTCACCATCCTTGTGGCCTCCTTTGGACACTTTTTGATAGTTTAAAATATTCTTCATATTGTGGCACCCAAAACTGGCCCCCAGCACTTGAGGTGAGTCCACCCAATGCAGAACACAGCGGGACAATCCCCTCCCTGGCCTGCCTGGCAATGCTGGGACTGATGCACCCCAGGACACAGTTGGTCCTCCTGGTTGCCAGCGCACTGCTGACTCATGTTCAACTTGCCATCGATCCCTTTCAACCCTCAGATCCCTTTCTACAGCTCTTCTTTCCAGCATCTCATTCTCCAGTCTACGCACACCACCCGTCCCAGTCGTGTCCTGTCCCAGTGTAAAAGGGGGAGTCACGAAGGATTCTTTTTGATAGATTTTTCGGACAAAAATAAAGCGCAAACGCGGCAATATTACATCTGAGAACTGTTTATTGATAAAGAAGGGTAAGTGTTCCTACTGAAAAGGGATAGAAAAGAGAGCAGAGAGGGAAAAAGAGCGACAGAGACAGAAACAGCAGACAGGGACGAATCATTACTGCCGTACCGCTACCGCCGTGTCAGCGCCAACTCGGCAGACAGAGCGCGCATGCTGCGAGCAGCGGTGCGCCTGCGCAGCTCTTGTGACGCCCCGGGCGCGATTTCAAGCGGCAGCGGCAGCGTCGGCGAACGATGGCTGTGGGCTGGCACTGTGGGCAACGCCGGAAACGTGGCGGCGGCGACGGCTGCGGGCTGGCTGCACGCTGCGGCTGCTCCGTCGGGGAAACACGGGAGCACTGGGTTGTCGCGGCAAGGAGCTGCCTCAGGGAAGCTCCGAAGCAGAGCAGGACAGGTGTGGACAGGGAAGCAGGACAGCGGAGAGAAAAAGGCGAGGGGGGAAGGGGGGGGGGCAAGCTGACCCTCCAGGCGAGCTCACACTCCCTCCACGAAAGCCAAAGAAAGATGACACCCGGTCGTGTTGCTGTTCACTGCTTTTATGTGCTAAGGCTCCTCCCACAGCTCAATTTCCTGGGCATTTTTTCCCGGGCATCCGGTCATCTGCCTCACCAGCAAGTGGAGGGTTGCTTGCAGCCCAGTTGTGGACGGTTTCTCTCCCCTGATCAGCTGTCAGGCAAAGTCGCTTGGGGACAGGTCTCCCAGCATGTGTACAGCCCCTAGAGTAATTTTTCACATCATGTGTAACATATTTTGAGGCATAAATAAAAATCAGATTGGTCCGTCTCACTAGGGTTGCGCCATCCCAGATGAGAATCCCATATTAAATTCTGTAGAGTTGGTGATTGCCCAGCCCTCTGNTCATCTGCCTCACCAGCAAGTGGAGGGTTGCTTGCAGCCCAGTTGTGGACGGTTTCTCTCCCCTGATCAGCTGTCAGGCAAAGTCGCTTGGGGACAGGTCTCCCAGCATGTGTACAGCCCCTAGAGTAATTTTTCACATCATGTGTAACATATTTTGAGGCATAAATAAAAATCAGATTGGTCCGTCTCACTAGGGTTGCGCCATCCCAGATGAGAATCCCATATTAAATTCTGTAGAGTTGGTGATTGCCCAGCCCTCTGATTTGTTGACCTCTCTCTGCAGGGCCTTTCTGTCCTTGAGAGANGTAGAGTTGGTGATTGCCCAGCCCTCTGATTTGTTGACCTCTCTCTGCAGGGCCTTTCTGTCCTTGAGAGAGACCACAACTCCTGTCAGCTTGGAGTCTTCACCACACTTACTTAGTATTCCTTTGAGTCCTGCATCCAGGTCACTTACGAAGATGTTGAGGAGAACTGGGGTAAGAATGGAGCCTTTGTGGGACCCCACTAGGGTTAGTTGCTCACCCATCATGTAACGCTGTTATCCTGCTGTGAGCTGGACATTTTGTCCAGAAGGATTCTGGGAGAAGCAGTATGGAAAGCTTTACTGAAGTCCAGAAGGGTTATATCAACTGGCTGTCCTTGATGAGCTAGCTGACTTACTCTGTTGTAGAAAGAAAGCAGGTTCAACCAGCAGGACTTTCCGCTCGTAAAAGCAAGAGAACCAATGACTGTTGTCTTCTAGGTGTTTTGCAATATGGCCCAGAATCTAATTTTTTCCATGATTTTACCAGACACCAAATACTGGCTGTAGTTTCCAGGGTTCTCTTTCTTGCCCTTCTTGGAAATCAGGACAATACTTACCAGTTTCCAGTCAGCTGGGACTTCTCTATGTTCCCAAGACTGCTCAAAAATCATTGAGAGGAGCTAGCTCTTTGAGGATTCTTGGATGAATCTTACTAGGTCCCATGGATTTGCAGAGATCCAGCTGAAGCAGCATATCTCACACAATTTCAGGGTCAAGTGGAAGATGATCATTCTCTCAGCCATGGTCTTTCAGCTCAGGGCACTGAGACTCTCTTGGTCCATCATCAGTGTTGAAGACAGATGTAAAGTAAACTCCTAATGTAATGTAAACCTCTCATAAAGTTGGGTAATGCAGACTTGCTTTAGAAGAATTTTCGGTTTAAGAAAACTCCATAGATGCTCTGCCATGTACCCGTGAAAAAGTGACAAGGAAGTGACAGATAAGGCAGTCATTGGTACAGGTTGCAGCTGGGTTTTTGTTCTTTTTCTGTGCTCATTTTAAGTTGGGGCTTTTTCATAACCAATCACTTAAAGGAGGCCTGTGCTAGTGTTTTGACAAGATGCCCGGGGATATATTCACAATTGCCTTAACTGTTAAAAAATGAACTGCATTTGGAAACTGAGTGCTTAGGGGAGTAAGTTAGTTTTTCTAAAGCATATGTTTGAAATAGAAAAAAAAAATTAATGCCAAGTTGGAGTGTTTTTTGGGAGGTGAAGGAGTATAAAAGCCAATCTTAACATCAGAGTAGACACTGAGTTTAAGATAGCCTTTCACTCAGTCTTTAATAATTGCAGTCTGCTACACCCCCTGTGTAACAGATATAATTATGTTAACAGCTTTTTTACTCAGACACCATATATTTCCATGACGAAGGCAGCCATAATTAGCATCATGTAGTAAATTAGCAGTTATAAGGACTGCTGGGTACAAGGGAATCGCCATTTTCTCACCATCTACTTAATCCTCAGTCAATGCTGAGATTACTGCTTACTCAATTTACATATACAAGAAGAAATGCTGACATCCTGCTCAGATATTGTGATTCAGTCACTTCATGGACTTGGGAAAAAAGGTCTTCTGAGAACAGCAGTCAGGAGTACTACTTTCCCACTGTATCCTTCTGAGGGGATGCAGAGTGATCACATATACTGAAATTGTTTTTTCTTGTGTGTGTTAGAGAGATTTGTTCGTTTTTATTGGAAATAACAATAGTTAATTTATAAAGTATAAAAAATGAGGGTTACGTGGCAAAGCATGATATCTGAAAAAAATTAGAAAAACCCCAAAGTGTATGTTAAAAATTAGTTTTCATATACAATGAACATTTAGGTAAGGAGATAATTTTGGATGAAGGCATTTCTAATATGAGCGAAACTAATTTGCATTATTTCATTATCTCTTTTGTTTACCACTAAATGCTGTTATGATGAGACAAAAATAACTTTTTCTATTAATTTCTGCTATTCTAACCCTGTTCCAGCACATTAGAAAGAAGCATTCTTAGGAAAATATCTGGGAATATTATTTGGTTTTTTTCTTTTCAAACATTTTAAACACTTTGGTAATCTTCACAGTGCAGAGGAATGCTTTAATTTTGTAACATCTTCTTCTCCAACATTTTGGTCTCTGCAGAGATGGTGCTGACAATGGTTCTCATGTCCTACAGCCCAAGCAGAAGATCAGGCTAGATTTCTTCTGGGGAATGAACTGCAAATATTTACAATGTACTCTTTGCACTTTTTGGATAGCTACTCATCTCACTGAAACCAATACAAGTTTTATCATTCCCTTTAGAGGGATTTGCTTATGGATCTGTGTGATTTAAAATGATTGCATGGAAGTAATCCTAACTTTTATCCTAATTTTTAGCAGTTGCAGTACTCAGTTGATAAGTAATTAAGAAATGAATGAATGAATGAATAAAAAAAAGAATGTACCCAATTCACAGTAACTTGAAGATCAAAAATAGACAGAAGAAAAACAAGAGAGAAGCAATTTTCACCATGTTTAGAGTTACTCTATTTATGGATTTTCAAAGCAGCAAAATTCTTTGTGCAAAAATCTGAAACCATGGAGGCAAACTGCACTCTGAAAAACCATTCTGGTAACTGTGGAAGACAGTAATGTGTGAAAGAGATACTGCTGCCTACAGTTTTGAGTAGCTCAACTGTGAGCTTATATGAGGTTACGCATGAATAAATGATCATTATAAAGTGAAATTGTTCTAACAAGTTTGAGTTAGCTGTGTTTCTGTAGTACAGTCTTTTGATAACTACAAAAGCTTATTTGCAGAAAACTTAAATATTTAATTCATGGTTGTCACACTCATATCAATGCTTAAGCCAGTAGAATTACTTAGAAACATGTAATGGGATAATGATTTTCTTTGGCATTGAGTATTCTTCAGCTGACTAGAAATTAAGTAAAATGCCACTTCAGTTTTTGAAGTAGTTGGGATATTTTTAACTGCCATATAGTAAATGTATTCATGTTTTACATATGCAATAAAAATTTAACTTGGGTGAGCTGTGGAATGACAATACTGTTGGTTATAACTATTAAAAAAAAGTGTGATGTACATTACTTGTAACAATTCATACAAATATATTTTTTCTGATATTGTGATTGTTTTTGAACTTTATCAGACAAAACTAGCCTCACACTGGTATACAAAGGACGTCAGAATAGATATTTTGAAGGAATAACAGTAAATCTGCTTAAAATATGCATAAAGTGCAAGAATTCTATAATTATTTGATACAGAAGCACCATGTTTTAACATTGGCAAACTTTTTTTGGGATTTGGAAGGAATTCTGAAATAGTTTAAACCCTGAGGGTGGTTTATATGTTCCCAGTTTCAGGTAATGGAATGAGAGGGTCCTTCTGTGGGCTTGTGTGGGAATTAACAGCAGGTCAGCAAGCCTGTCTGAGTCTGACCTTGTTCTCAGCACAGTCCATTTCTACCTGTGAGAAACTTAATCAAGAGAAGCAAAAGATTCAAAACAGTCGAGGGAGAAAACAGCAACACAGCTGCAGCCTGTGTTTTGTTTGGATTCTGGAGATGCCTATGTTGTAGATAACTAATAATAGTATGGTGTAGTTAAAATGGTCAATGAATCTATTGTAGTAGTTAAGCAACCAATGGACAATTAACATAAATGATAAACATACAAAAGTGTATATGTATATGACACTCGCTTTTTGGAATAAAGAGCCTTTGCCAGCACTCAATGCTGGAACTTGTGTGTGTCATGTCCGCTTCAGCTGCAACAGGCTTGCGCATTGGCGGAAAGACAAAGAGGGCATTACTTTTCTTGAAGCTCCTGGGGACCAGGAAGGCAGAACATTTTATAGGATTCATATGCTTCATGTGTCTGTTTCTCAGCTGAAGCGTGGCCAGCCATCTCTTTGACTGTACTGTATTCTGGGGGAACAGTGAGCATTGCAATGATCACGAAACTTCTCAGTGGGGATAGGTTTAAGTAAATGCTGGCAAGAGTTAGAAAATCATTGCTTAGGCATGAACTGTTAGACTGATGTGTTCTCTTAGGGAGCAATTATCTTAATACAACTAAATGGGTAAAGACTCTCTTTAGCACCTTAAAATGAGTTTTTTAAGGACCCTATCGAGTAGGTTGTAGAACAGTATAGCAACATAAGCAGATCTACTCAATACAAGGACTCCTCAACTAATTTTCAGAAAACAGTGATTCTGTTAAAAACTTCCTGCTATAGCCATTATCCTTCAGTTTCTGAAAAAACTACAGGGATTTAGAGTAGAATATCCATTTAGCATAGCTGGAACATATTTTCAACTATTTTTTACTGGCAGATAAAAAAGATATTTTACTGACAGGTAAAGATATTCCTTTATTTTTCGTAACATGGCAAGGAGGGTTTGATATTTTCTAGTGGATTTTTTTTTTCCTCCCAACTCCTAAATAATCTCTTTGGCTTTTTCTGTGTAGCTATTTTGATCTGGGCAATACCATCACGCTATGTGTTATATATGACAGCATTTTCTGATTTTCAAAACTGAAGTCAGTGTTAAATTTACCTTCAATTTTACATGTATGAAAATGAGTGATTTTTGTGCATTACATAAGTGAAAACTGTCATACTCTGGGCTGATTGTTATAGTACTTCTAAGCCAATAACATAACTAAAAACTGTGACTAAGTTGCAGTTAGAAGGAGTTAAGTGCGAACCGGCACAAGAAAAAGATTGATCTTTGAAAAAAATTATAGAAACCACAGTCTCTTAAGGCCAAATAAAAATTTAAGCTAAGATTAAATGCTGTAAAGTAACATTTCATAGCTAGTCTTAAATATGGTATTCCGTAAGATTTAAATTTTAATAGTTAGAAATAAAGCTTCAATTAAACATTTTAACACAGAAAATATGGATGCCAGATTTTTACAGTGAACTCTTTGCATTGGTAATTTACATGCTTTTTTATGGAACAGTTATCGTAGGAATAAAAAATGAACTTTAAGTTAGCAATAACTGTTAACTAATACGTATAAATGAAGAAAAAGTAGCCAAACATAGTGCTGCTGACAAAATCCAGTCCACAGCCCTTTTCATACGAGTGCTTTCTAGATTCAGTAGTCCAAAGTGAGTATAAATTCTTATGTATTTTTCTAATTTCCAAATACTAAAATCTTTTAAATTCTCAGAAATGTTTTATAAAATCTGCAGAAGATTAACTAATTTAATAATAAGGTTAGAAATAGTGTAAAATACAAGCTGGAAATTATTTATATTCTGGAAAAAATATAAAATTCCATCATGTCTCCACATATATTTTACTACTTTTGCCTTATGAAAAGTAGGAAGAATGTGATGGAAGAAACACCTTGGATAGTTTTTTTGTAGATTTTTTTGAGTCTGGGAGCATCAACATAATAAACTCATGTTATTCAAAAGAACAGAGAAAACATCCATAAAGTAAATTAAATTTCTAAATTAAAAACATCCATATAATCCTTGAATTTAAGATATTTGTAAAGAATGAGATGTTTGATGGAGAGTTAGCTACTACTACACTTTTCAATTTCAATTACAATGCTGGCAAGGCTGCCTACATGTGGGCTAACCTAAAAGTATATGATGATAGCTTTTTTAGATGGATGTTTAGACCTGAAAGAATTTGCACAATGGGATTAGTAAACATTCTCGTGCCTTAGAGTTAACCTAAGACTTGATTGATTTGTTGTCATATTTTTCTTTAAAAATGGAGAAACAGCTTTTCTCTCATTTGGAGATATCTAAGGAAATATGTGAGATCTTAAAAAAAAAAGGCCAGAAATAATTTGACATTTTGACAAAAATGGGGTTTTTTTGAAATGGCTGAGCCTAAATTTAAATCTGATCTACAGAGGTAGTGCAATACATAGTTAATCAACCTTCCTATGTCTTGTAAATTAAACCCATTTACTGCACATTCTGTTACTTAAATACAAATTGTCATTTTTATTTAATGACGTGTTCTAATTATGTGATTTTGTGTACAGTACTAACTTTAATTAAATAATTAGGGCATGCAATTAGAATTTTTAGGTATCTATTTGAAGATGTTTATGAACCTCTTTCTGGCACTAAAACAGTTTAAAAAAATAGTTCCTTGCAGATACAAATGTGAATCTTTTAAAGGAACTAAAGTACATAACATTTTTGAACACATATGCCACAAAAGAAGTAAATTCATTACATCAGAAAGCAATCTTTTTCATTTCTATGAAGCTACTTACATGTGTAGAGGGAAATACTTTTTGTGAGTAATTACTGGGTTGGTATTTACTGTATTTTCCAGAAATGGTTTTCGAGCTTCCAGAATTTCTATATTTCATTACCCTAGTCCCTCAACTTTGAGATATTCTTGATACACTTCAACTCCTGATTTACAGAAAACCCCCACTAAGCAAGTATTTGTTGTATTCATGCATAAAAACATTTTTTTATTAGCAGAGAGTTGTCCAAATTTTAAGGTCCATAATACAATCCCTGCTTCAAAGGAGTGACATATTTATAGTAAAAGTTAGCTAGAGGGCAAGAAAGGAAAACAGCAAAACAGCACAGAATTATGTTTATTTATCAAGGAAAAGAGTATTTAACAAGAGATTGTATAGGGTGATGCCGGTTCATCCCAAAAAGTTTATTTACTGCTTTAGAAAGTTGTCAAGGGTTGTTTTTTTCAGCAACGATGGAGAATCCATGGCAACAGATGACCCCAGGACTATTACTAAAATTTTAAAGATAGGTTAAAAAAAAGCAAGCACAGAAGAAATATTAAACAAAGACCTGCAAGAACTTTTAAAGGACTCCTAAGTGTTATTTCCACCAAGCTTCATTAAAATAACTCTTGATAGACATCATTTGTCACATATATTGAGAGTTTTCATAAATGGTCACAATGATAAAAGCAATTATACCGCAAACTTTGAAATGCTGGATTAGAACACTGTAATTATGAAGGGCCATGAGTCTTTAGTCATAAGAGAGATACTGTTACAGGAAAGTGTGGATAATAATGAATCATTTCTTTCTTTATCTGTAGGTAACATTCTGTTATGTGAAAATGCAGACTACAGCAGCCTTATAACTCAGGGGAGCTCCTGGGAGAACCAGTTGGCTTGTTAAGGTCACTGTCTAGTGTTAGCTTGTGTACCACCACGATGTAGAAAAAAAAGTCATAATCCAGGCTCTAGTTTTGACAGAAAAGCACAGTTAGAGGTGGGTGTGCAACTGACATAAAGTCTAGAAATCTGCTAAACAGTGCAACACTTAACTGGGTATTTTAATAGTAAAGGAAACTCCACCAATTTTGAGTATTTGTAATATTTCTGTGTAAGACCTCTGAGAGAATTATGTAACATGGATGTTAACGGATGATAGTGCTTCATAAGAGCAGCTGTGTCTGAAAGGAGCGAAGGGAACAACAGCTCTTAGAAGTGTATTCTTTATGCTCTGACATACCAAAAGGCAAGGTACAGAGCACCTTTGTTAGCTTCTTGTGGTTTTTAGGAGCAGTGGCTAAAAAGGGAATTCACCTCATTAAGGAAATGTCACCTTTTTAGTGTGAAGAAAAGGCCTAAAACCTCTGTGTGTATGTATGTGTAACAACAATATTAAAATCTCAGAATTTTTTGGTTTGGTTTGGGTTTTGACATTGGAGTGTTGAAATCTGATCGATTTCTCAGGAAGCCTGCTTTCCCAAGCAGATGGTGTGCTGGAGATTAGGGCAGTATGGTCAGACACATTCTCAAGGACACAGCTTCAGTTCTGAGACCTGCATAGGCTTCCTTCCTTTCTGCTTCTAGTTTGCAAGTGCAGTATAAGTTCTGTAAAATCTGTATTTTTCAGAATGGTGTTTCACTGGAATGTTTAGAGTCAATGTTAATTGCTTTGGCTCTCTGCACTGTGTTAATATTTTTGGAGCTGTGTAAGGAAATCTTCTACCTATGCTCACGAGGGTTTTCTTTCTTTGACTGGATATCCTACTGCTTCCTGTCTTCTAAAGCTAAATGTTGTGCCAAGAGATTAGTGTGTGTCTTCCACACCTTCAAATGACGTTTTAGTGAAATGTCAGTGGTGCATAAAATGCACTTTCACATTGGCATTAATTTAATGTTTTTGCTTTTGATCCCATATGGTAAACTTTTACAACTCCTAATTACTGTGAGTTTAACGCATAAAGAAGAAGTTTCATTTTAGAAAGTCTTTCTGAAACAGACTCTTTAACTGCATGGGCTAATTATGCTGCTGTTGCTCAAGCAGGAGTTCTGTATGAGTGAAAATTACTGGCTGTTGTTTATATATTGTATAAATGCTATATTTATCCCTGACACTTCACTGCTTAACTATGCACATATGCATGAAATCTGGCTCCTAAGAGCCCATTTGTTCCAGCTGTACTTCTATGAGACCATAATTTTATTTCTGACATCAAAACTGGTTGCTGTGGAAATGATCATGTAACAAAGCTTCAGATGAGAAGAAAATATGGACTCAACAGATAATGAAAATTCTTATTTTCATTAATGATTTTCTTGATGGAGTGTAGGGAGTATTTATGAACCTTGTGATGCCAAAGTCAGAGAATAAGATTAAAATTAAAATGATCTTTGTAATTTGAAGAAGCCGTCTGAAAATCAACAAGAAACTCTGTAAAGGCATATGTAAAGTAGAACACAAAGGCGTATTTTAGAACAGGGAAAATGGCTGAGTGCAGCAGAACTTCAGAAAAAAGATCTGCGGAACCTTGAACTCTAACACTGATTTTTAAGACAACACAAATGTGCTTCTGGAATGTATTAACAGCAAAGTCATATGAAAGGCCTGGAGGTGATTATTCCATGCATGTGACCTTTTGAGAGATTTTGGCTTTCTGTACTCTCGTTAGCTAGAAATGCCTTTTATGATAAATTTGAGAGCATCGAGGAAGAGGAAAGAAGAAAACAGAGATTTTGAAAATATGATTTACAGGGAAAGACTGAAAAAAAATTGGGTTTTTTAAGTCAATAAAAAAGGAAGACTACGGATGGACATGCTAATAAAGATGTACATCAGCTCTGCTTGGAGAAGAATAAGAACAAAGGGCTTAATTTACACCAAAGGAGATTTAACTTAGGTATTAGAGAAAAACCCACAAGCACAATAACCAGTCCTTGTGGTAAACCACTGGGACAGATTGTCCTTAGTAGATTAATTTATGAAATCATCTTCTCTAGTGTCTTTAAGGAGCAGATTAGGCAAACTAATACCAGTGTGGTCCTTGTGCACTCGATTCCAAGTCGGTGTCAGCTAATGTTTTAGGTGATCTGTTGAAGTTCCTTCTAGCTCTACACTTCCCTTAGATACAATGATTTTTAGTTATTATTTTAAAGCAGATACCATACTTTTCCAAGCTGTATGGAAATACTTAAGGCATGCAGTTATTTTTAATTTTTTTTTTTAAATAATTTTTAAAGGTTTTTGCATCTAGACAGATGCAGAAATCAAGTCCCTTCTCTCCTCTCCACCAAAAAAACCTCTCATGAGAGAAAAACCCCAGAATGAGAGAAAAAGGTGAATAGTTTTGACGTGTTGGCCAAAGAAGGCAATATCAAATGACACATAGAATAGTAAACATTTCTGTTGGACGTCCTAAACTTTATAGGATTCTGAGTTTCATCAACCCTTCAATTCAAAACCAGAAAATGTGAAAATGTAAGAAGATGCAAATAGTTGTAGAAAATTCTTTGGTTTTCTTTTCAGCTTAAGTACAAATTCTTTATTGTGATAGTCAGGTGCCCTGGTTTTAGCATATGATAACACTTCTGACAGAATATGAATTGTTAGGGCTTTTTCATTCGGTATTTACCCCAAAAGGCTTTGAGAGGTAGCATAGTATTTGGAGGTAAATATACTTTGTAAAACTTCTGCTAGTTTTCTCATGAACAGATTGGTTAATGGTAGGAGTAGGCTATCTGCATTTCAGAATCTCCTGATTTTGATCAATTTTACATTGCAGAAAACATTGCTAAACAGTATCAGCCTTACAAAGTTACAGACATAGTCTACAAGACAAGACATTTTATTTTTATTCAGAACTTAGATTTCAGCCATGATTCCTATTAAGAGAAATTATTTTTCAGCTGATAAGGACTTGATCAACAAGCAGTTGCTTCTGTGTTTCTTGTTATCATTTTTGTTCTGCTTTTATAGAATTATGCAAGAACAGATATTACTCACATTTCTACAACTTTTTTGTAAGTAAGAATCACAGAAGCAATAACTGTGCAAATTATCCGTCTGTGATCTGCTTTTATAACCACACAAATGATCTACATCAGTTATCTTTCCCACAGAATTGCTTGGGAACTGAGCTATTTTGCCTCTGAAATTAACCCTGAAGGACTCTACAGCTCTAGAGCTGTACTAGAATTAGTTATTTACTAATGTAGAAATGAGTGAGTCAAGGAATGAATCTTCCATCTGCACATAAATTTTGGATGAATGAAACAATAAAAACCTCAAGATAGGAGACATTTCTTCCGTATGGGAGAAACTTAGGGCCAAGTATACTAAAGTTTTATGTCAGTACAAAATTGGCACCAGTGGCCAATTTTCTTTTAAAACTGAACAAATTGTTGCCAACTTACTTAAGAGGTCTAGTACCACAAAAACAGCTACAAAACTGTTCAGGAAACAGCTGTTCTGAGGGATGGCTGTAAACATTAAAAATATATTTACTATCAGAGCAATTGTAGATGCAGAACTAGCAAATGTTTGAACTCTAGGAAACAATTTCATTCTAAGTGAGTAATAAAATGGGGTTTTACAAATATATTTAGAGTTTTCCGGTAATATGTAAAGCTTTAAAAAATACGTTTCCATGCAGGACATATGAGGCTGAACTTGTGACAGACATTGCAAGAGATTGTAGTGGTCTCAAGAAATACAAAATAGCATGCAGTGTACTTGAAATGGATTGTAGTTTGCATGGTAATAATAATCATGAAGTCAATGAAAGTTGTGTTTGGCTAGAACAAGTTCTCCGTACACATACCTTGAAATTACTGTTTCGAATAAATGGAGAAAAAGCGAAATGCAGGAATGTGGCTGGCCCGACTGCACTAGCTGCTGTTATTAAAGGGATTAAACCCTAATCCTTAAGAAGAGGTGGATGAGAAGAGACATCTGGAGGGGAAGAATGTGCTTTCTTCAATCACTGGGAACTACAGACTAATGTAAGTCGTATTGATCTGTCCGCTATGTCACCTTAAACTTTCGGGCTATATCTGCCAAAGTAGGAATCTCTAGTATTTATGTAGTTAAACTCACCCAATGTCTTTTGCTGTCTTATTTTTCTCTTCTTGACACCTCTCTAACAGCTGTGGTTCTTGCAATAGGCAAATGACTGACCGAAGAGAATTGTCTGTGATGTTATTAGATACAGGACAGTACAAACAAGATGGTATCAGCTGGCAATAAATGAACAATTATTCTAACACAAATGACACAGATAATCTGACTGCTGAAGACTATAGACTCTTGTTGCATTGACTCCAAAAATCAGCCATGCATTTTCAATAACCTGCTGTTTCTGGTGGTTCAGCTGTAGAAGACCCAGACTAAATAATCCTATCAGATGTTAGGTTCCTAGTTTCCATATTGCCTCTGTCCATCCAAATGAGTTTAGTAGAAGAATTGCATGACAAAATCATTATTGCGTAGTTTTTCTCTCAGCTGTCCTGATTCCTCTGGCCGTAGGTGGACTTCTTGTAGCCTTCCTGATTGTTCATTATTAGGTATTCTGTAACTGCCTCTGATGCAGTTGTAGACTTCTATCCATGCTCCAGCGTACTTAGAATCTCCCAGGGCTGGACCTGGCAACCTGAACATCGTACTCTCTCTTTATGGTACTTTGGTGATGATAAAACTATCATCTGGTTGATTCTCATCTGGTATCATTAGGAAAGGTCTAATCCTTGAACTACCAGTTTAACACCATCTCAGGATCTGATTCAAATAAGGAATTGAAACATACAAACCTGATTGTCTTAGGTCACCTGCACAGAAAAGGTTTTACACTGAGCAAAGAGAGGTGCTGCCTTCTCTTCAAACAACTCAGTTTTCAGGTACATGTTGGCTTGTACTGGTTTTGTTTTCATACCAACTTGGATGGGTACAATGCATAACAAATGGCCTAATGTACCAATTTATTTCAACACTAATATCAAATGAGAATTGTGATAGAAATGTCCAATTTAATGTCACACTTTTCAGTATTTTTATTTGTAAGAAAGTGTGCAGAGAAACTGTTTCTGTAATAATGTTATCACATATTTTTGAAGTTATTAAATATTTCGTATAAATTACAAATACAATAATTCTCTTTACATTTTATATTCTTAATATTTTCGTAGCTCCAAAGTGGCAGGAAAAAAAAGAAAAGGGTCTTATTAAATAGTTCAACTTTAAGATTTCAGTAGAAACTGAGCCTGAGTTGTGAAAATAACAAAATGGATTCAGACTATCTGATGATCAACTAAGCTGATGAAAAATTTCTTTGAAGGTTAGTGATATACAGTACTGTATGAACAAGAACAGGCATAGCGCAGATCCCACTGACAATCCGCTTGTCACCCTTCTGCGACATCTGTGTCCATTTACCACTTTTCTTTGGCCATCAGCAACACCACTATTTAATTTATTATCCAATTTAGAATATTAACATCAATTATGCAGTGACTCACTAAACTTCTGTGCATTTTTGTGTTTGCATTACTTACTTACTTTCTAACCTTTCATGCCAGTAGTAAGGGAAGTGTTCCTCAAATCTGCGTAGCCAGTTGTTTTTGTCTGCCTTGACTTTAATGAAAATTTCCTTGCATGAAGTAGGTAAAATATTTAGTAATACATGTAGATACTAACCTCTCCAAACATTGTACCATTTTTTTCTTACTAGGGTAGAATAGTGCCTTGAATTTTGTTTCACGCTTGCAGTTTTGAAATAGTTTCTATTTTTACTACTTTGATCCAATTGCTATAGTTCACAGAAGCTTTGCAAGTTCACACTTGGTGAAAAATCTGCTTTTTTTCTTAGAGGTGGATGAGGTTTTGGTTTATTTCCAGTCTTAACATGTGTAAAGATAATAAAAATAGGAGATAATTTCACTGAAGTATGTCAACTTTCAAATGAACACTAACAAATAAAAAAGGATATGAAGTGCAGATCTTAACTTTCTCCAGTTAGCAATTTGTGATTGTTTTTCAAATCTTGCTGGTTTTAAGTTGTCATTTTCTGTCTTCCTTTAGAATTCCGAAAACCAGAATTCTTTATTAAAACTTCCACTTACCAATTTTTCATGTTAGCTGAATAAATTATCTTTGCTTTCATAATGAAAAAGGTTTTTATCTTGTTAAATATAAGGTATTTTAAGTATAGAAAATGCACCAAACTCTGACTAATCATTTAGCAAAGGGCAGCCAATAAAATTTTTATGTCACAATCTTTATTGGAGAGAAATCCGCATTATAATCTGTCTCTAACATAGTAAGTGCTGAACAGCTTGAAAATAACATTTTTTTTCTTTAACTCAATACATGTCTCCAAGCATCCAAAATGAAGACTGCATGAAAAGAGAAAAACTGTGGAAGGGTTTAAGGATGTTTTTGTTAGGCACATTAAAATAAGAAAGCTAAAATTTAGCTGTAAGTATCTTACTCTGCAGTGGATTAAACTACATGCTGTATTTTTACATTTTGGTCAGCTTTCCATCTAAGATTTTTGCATTCTTTAATCACATATAATAATTCTTTCAGGCAGATTGCTGCTGGGAAACAGAAAAGGTGGATGGGAAAAAGAAGAGAAGCAATGGTGAGAGTTATCATCTCATGAAGTTTGCAAATTCCCAATTTTCTCCATGCTGAACTCATAATTTCCATAAGAATTTTACTGATGAGATGCAATGTATTTTGTTCATCTTTCCTTTCACTTACTGACATAAAGATGTGCTGATTTTGAGGTCATGTACATATACGCATTACAGAATTTTGTCTTTTTACAGTTTCTCTGGTGAGCTTTTGCTGAAATGAGTTTCAACATTTTCAATAACAGTATGTGGAAATTCTTCACACCACAATTATAATATGTAGTGTCAAGCTGCCTTAAACACTGACATTCAGCTGGCATAATGAATCCATTCTTTCACTGCTAAATATTTCTTGTTCTTGCTTTGTAAATGGCAGTATAGGACATGTTTCATCTTTCCTAGAGAGTTAGAGAGCTGGGTATAGTGAGTTTTTTCACACCTGGAGCGATAAGGCCTGGATGACATTCTACCTCCTGAGGCAATGACAAGAGCCCTCTTTCCATTCTTCAAGATAAAGAAAGTGGTGCTATCAGAGAAAAAGAAGTGCAATAGAAATGTTCACCCTTTGAGGGAGAAGTCTTGGAAAGCCAATTTTTACCATTGGTCCTGAGGCTTATTTTGGATGTATACTCGTACATGCCCTATGCTTGATTAATTGAGAAATGGCTCTATCCTTCCCTAAGGTTATCAAAATATATCTTTGCTTTGATTTGGATTAGAAATGCTTTCAGATGGTGCAGCCTTGTTATCTGCATAATTTATTTAAAACTAGAAAGAAAAAAACCCAGAAACACAAGAATGTGAGTCTGCCTGTTTTGACTAATAATGCTATAAAGCTCTTCAATACAGAGTGTAGGGTAACACTGATCTGATTTTTCTGTGAATTTTCCTCCCTAATGATATGATTTTCCTTCCAGACCAAACAGGGAATCAGAGAATAAGACAGTCTGAAAGGGAGCTTTGGAAGACACCTAATTCCTAATTCTCCTCCAAGCTGAAGTGGCTTCAAAGATTCGTCAGGTTCTTCAGCACATAGTCTATCTGTTTTAAAAGACTTACGAAGATAGATATTGTACAGTCTTTTGGGGACATACGAACTTGACCACTCACATTATGAAATGTTATTTTTCTTCCATCTAGTTGAAATTTTACATGTTCTGACTTGTTACTGATGCCTTTCATCCTCTCTCTCTGCATGCCTGAGAAGCATCTGACTGCCTTCCTTATAACACCCCTTAAGAAGCAGAAGGCAGCAATAAGATTCCCCTTCAGCATCTGCTCTAGGATGAACAGGCAGAAGTATTTCCTCTGTTTCTCCTCAGGTGTAATGTAGTCCAGCTCTCTAACCATACTACCAGCCATCTGCTGAGCTCTCTTTTTTTGTGGCAGTAGGGAATCCACAGCAGTTTGTCAAATGTGGTCTCTTTAGTGTGGATTAGAGTGGAGTAATTACTTTTCTTAAGCTGCTATCTGTGCTTTTCCTAATACAGCCCAGAATGTTATTGTAAGGTAGTGCTACAAGCTCTACAGTGAGCTAATAGGATGACTGGGTTCCTTTTTAAAAAATATAACCCTAGCTATTTGGTCCTGAGCTGCATGCAGCTAGTCCATCCCAAGTGCAGGACTTTGACACACCGTTTGAGGTAGCTACTTGAGAGAAAATTTTACAACTCCATTTCATTATGTGTATGGTCTTATTGATACTTTAATAATGAAGAACAATGGTTGCAGATCTCTAATACATATTGTATTACAACAAGTTACACTGTTATTTGCAACTTCTTTATTTTGGCAACTTGTAAAAGTACTTTGTACTGTACTCTTTACCTGTACTTTGTATCTTTAGATCTTATATAATAGATTTAGTAGACATATACATGTGTGATTAGGTAACTTTAACTTGAAATGTGTATTAATTTATTCAGCTTATGAAACTGCATATAGTGATGGGCTACCAGCATTCTCTTTTCATAAAGTACCAGAGAATAAATGGAGACTTAGAGCCACTTTCAGCATGTGATTTCTAACCAGTGAACACTGCACCTGTCCAAGCTGTTGCAGCCAGTTTTACCAGGAGAATGCCGTGGAAGACAATATCAAAGGCCTTGCTCAAGTTAGGGTAGACTACATCCAGACTCCTTCCCTGATCCACGGGAAACAAGTGCACAGCTGTCCCAGCAGTGGTTATGGTGACTTAAGAGTTGCTATTGCCCTCTTAACATGTCTGGAAGGCTTGACATGGAATGAAGCTGAGACAGAAGGAGGGCTGTGCTCTAGTCATAACAACTTCTGCTGGTTCTTCTTGGTATGCTCAGGCAAGGGCTGGGTACGTGCTGTGGTCACCTGTGCTGTGATTTGGTCCCCCTGGCCTGGATACCTGTTGTATTGTCTCCTGTACTGTGGTGATCCTGTGATGTTGCCTAGCAAAATTCTTACGTGGGATGACATGTAATATGATCTGTATGTGCAGAAATAACACTGATATTTCAGTGAGAGTGCACACTGAAACTTCAGTCTCTCACTAAAGTAGAGTCAAACACTTCATGCAGATGATTGTGTTCGCTCATGCCTTCCAGATCTGTTGCATTTCTATTTGTGCCTTAAAACCTGGCTGCTGGGGCTGAAGGGACCTATTAGGACAGAGTGGTATCTGCAACTGGAGCTAAAGATCAGACATTCTTCAGTGACATTGGATATGACAAGTCCTGCCCACTTGGGACTGTGACACCTATCTGCAGTTTGCAGCAATACTGTTATAGTCTTTGATGTGGG
The DNA here is from genome assembly GCA_013398015.1 of Oreocharis arfaki. Classification (NCBI taxonomy): domain Eukaryota; kingdom Metazoa; phylum Chordata; class Aves; order Passeriformes; family Paramythiidae; genus Oreocharis; species Oreocharis arfaki. The sequence continues at coordinate 114,255 of VZRR01009516.1, forward strand.
CTGATGGAATGCCTTCCAAATTCAACCCAGAAGTAATAGAAATGAAGTGACATCTTCAAGGTTTTCATATATTAGGTGGTCTTCTGAGGGCAGCTCAGAACCACTCTTACTGTGAAAATATGTGTAGCATATGACAGAACACTATTCCAACTGGTATGAAATATCCATAGCTTGCTCCAAAAAGTGGTACCTCACCATTGCAGTATCTTCCCCTTCTCTTTGATACTCATGTCTCTCTGACTCATGTCTCAGTATGTTGTTTTCATCTCTTGATGTAACATTTCTACTTGCTTTGAGAAAATACTGTCATATGTCTCCTCTTCCGATTTGCTGAAGTCTCTATGGAAGCTGTATTCAATATTCCTAAAATGTAATTTGTACAATTACAATAATATGTAATGACAGTTAAAGGACAGCAATTAAATACCAGAATGTTGTAACCAAATGGATTGACTTAAAAGGTGACAACATTATACTTTTTGGAAGGTCTGGAACAAACCGTTGAGACCTTCAACTGTAGAAGAGGATGCAGTCAGTATAATTTCTTGGCTTAAATCGATAATATTCTTCACAACAATAATTTTGTGACATTGGGCTAGCTGCTTATTGTACTTAAATATCAGTTTCCTTATTTGTATAAACTTGAAAAAAAAGATTCTATGCAACCTCCTACACAATGTGAATTGACATGCAATGCTTTACAATTGCTACCAACTATAACAATCATCATGTGCCTGGAAACCAGGATTTAGGAAAATGTAGCTCACAGCTTTATGGAATACTATGCTTAATCTTTATAGATAACATTTCTCTAAGTCAAAGTCACTGAATTTTTAACTGAGAAACTGAAAAATGGCATATTTTCAGAATAATTCTTTCAATTTCTAATGTCATAGGAAGTTGAAACTAATCCTGAAATTTGAACTTTGAATCTCCGTATGCAACCCTCAGGTAGAAATAATAATTGGACTTCAGAATTCATAAAATATCTAAGCATATAAATTGAGAAAGTTTATAGGTGCAAGGATAATTAGATATGCTCAGAATAGTGCTGCTGGACCAGGAAGAGCTTGCAGGGAGTGCATTAGTAAAGTATTGCAGATGTGTTTTAAAATCAGTCTAAGACAGCCATCCAGATTTATCTAAATTCTGTGAAAAATATCTATATTCTGTAGGCTGAATTTAGGTCGGCTTTTAGAGTCATATCTTGACTGCTCGTGATGGATTTATACGCTACAAGACTGTTTCTCATAAAAGCCCTCAAGTCTCTGCTTAGCCTGGAGACACCTACAATGCTATACTACCTGAATTTTAATTTCTGACCTTGTACAGAATTGACTTGCTTTTGGCTTCAGTGTGAAGGTTTGACTCTAGCCTTCAGTCCCACAGGAATTCAGAAACTAGAAATTTTCTAACAATTCTATATGCTGGTTCTAGTTCAGTAAGTATTACCACATGCCATCTGCTGGGCTGAGCCCACAAAACCAATTATGACTCTATATGATTTTATTTCTGAGGCATGTCACAACATGTAAATGTCTTCCTTAAAACTTAAAAGAGGCATACATCTTCTTTTTCTTGAAATATTCTGTATTGATCAAGTGCTTGCTTTTTCAGCTTCTGCGATACTTTTAACTCACAGATATTCTTGATTCTACAATATATATAATATTGAACTATCTGTGGCTTCTAAAGATTTGTGTGGTCCCTAGTGAGAGACAATAGTATTTTCTTATATTGCAGTCAATCAGTCAGCAGGGTTGTATCAGACCCGTTGTTCTTCAAACAACAAGGTGGTGTGTGTTTTCCTCTCAGAAAGAGAATTTGAAGGTATTACAGTTTGTGAGCGTTTGGAAAATATGAGGGAATAGAAATATTGTGGAATATGATGGTGAAATTAAAGGGGTAAAGGTGTTGTGGAGGTACACAATGGTGCATAACAAGAGATAAAGGATGACATGGCAGAAACTGGGATTTCAAAATGGTGCAGCTATGGCTCTTTTGGAAAGAAAGGGAAGATGGAAGAAATTACTTTACAGGGATGCAGGCCATCCATCAGGGGAAGAATGTTAGAGTGGAGTGTGGAGTCACTGAGTAGACCTGAGGGAATCCTAGTAATGGGGAGGAAGATATCTGTGGCTTTCTCTGAGTAACAGAAGGGAGAAGGACAGGGAGACAGTGTAATTGTGGGGACATATTGTCTGATGATATTCAGACTGGTTTGGACTACTGACTCCATTGTTCCATGTTTCTTTTTGTGTTCAAGATTGTGGCGTATCTTGTATTTAATGACATAATTCCTTATTCTTTGAACTATGAAAGGTCCAGCAGCACATACAGAAGCTACATGTGAAAAGATTTTCAGCATTTTCCCTGAGAGTTTCTTCTCCAGATGTCTGATTTACAAGGCACAGTGCAGCCACATAACTTTACAAGGTATTGAGGTTTAGATTAAACGACTTTCTTGTATAAATATTATTTATTAAACTAGTGTTTGGTATAAATATAAAATAAACTTCATATATATTAGTCAAGGTATCCTAAGCCAAATGCAGTCAGAAAAGGGCTAAAAGAAATTTAACATTTTGATAAAGAAATAAATCATAAAATAATAGAATATGCTAAGTTGGAACGGACCCACCAGGATCATCGAGTCCAGCTCCTGGCCCTGCACAGCACAGCCCCAAGAGTCACACCATGTTCCCAAGAGTGTTGTCCAAACAATTCTTGAACTCTGTCAGTGCTGTGACCACTGCCCAGGGGAGCCTGTTCCAGTGCCCAAACACCCTCTGGGTGGAGAACTTCCTCCTGATATCCAACCTAAAATTCCTCTGACACACCTTCATGCCATTCCCTCAGATCCTGTCACTGATCACCACAGAGAAGAGATCAGTTGTCTTCCCCTCCTCTTCCCCTCCCAAGGAAGTTGTAACTGCAATGAGGTCTTCCCTCAGTCTCCTCCAGGCTGAGCAGACCAAATGACCTCAGCCTCTCCTTATATGGCTTCTCTTCCAGGTTCTTTCTCATCCTCATGGTCCTCCTTTGGATGACCTCTAAAAGCTTTACTAATCCTTTTATGTGGTGGTGCCCCAAACTGCCCCCAGCACTTGAGGTGAGGCCACCCCAATTCAGAGCTGAGTGGGACAATCCCCTCCCTTGCCCAGCTGGCAATGCCGCGACTGATGCACCCCAGGATACAGTTGGCCCTCCTGGTTGCCAGGGCACTGCTGACTCATGTTAAACTTGCCATCGATCCGTTTTGACCCCCAGATCCCTTTCTACAGCTCTTCTTTCCAGCATCTCATTACCCAGTCTATGCACACGGCAGGGTAGCCTGTTATGTTAGGTATAAAAGCTGTAAACTTGGTAATGAAACTTGATCAGTAGCAGAAATGTTCAAAAGTAGGAAGCATGCTTACGTAAGGATAATAATTAGAACACAGACAGTACATGAATTTGCACGATTGGCTTTCCAAAAGTGTAAACCCTATGTGATTAGTACTAGCAAAATTTAACCACCATGTAATTACAATTGCTGTAGTTGTAAATATTGGATCAATTTTCAAACTTGAAGCAGATTTTATATTTATTATTTTTGCACAACATGCATAAATTTTCTATAGAACATTTTATTATTAAACTTTTCTCATTTTACAATTTCCTGCAAGTGGCCCCTGAATTTTACAGTCTTAGTTTTTATTTTTATGAAAGGCTTGTCATTTAAAAGTATAATTTGCTTTTAATCTTTCCTACATTTTAATAGAAAATTAGTTACATTTCTTTCTCTTTTGAACTTTTTTTTTTTTGGAAAGCAAGATGCATTTGCTAGTTGCAGTCAGAGTCCATCACCTGTTCACATGCTTTTAAAATAATGCAATTATCAATAACCACTTAATTTTCTTCTTGGTCCTGAATATTTTCTGGACATTATTATGAAGACCTCAGTCACTTTCCAAAGGAATTGAATCTTAGGTGTGAATATAATTTATATAAAACATGAGAGTGAATTCATAATAGTTATGAAGAGATACACATCCAGGATGTCCCTAAATTAGTCCTGTGTTTCCTAGATATCTTCTGTAAATTTCTAAAACTTGGAGATTGTCTGATATATCAAAAATCCTTAAAGCTACCTGTTTTCACTGTAATATGATGGAATATGAAGTGTATTCTATTCCAGGGAAGACATTGTATGTGTCTCTCTCTCTCCTAAGGAAGAGGCAGAAGAGGTGAAGCTGTCTATGTAGAGCGTCCTCTTAGCTTACTGAAAATTGACAGGAAATTTGACAGGAAACAATTGACTGAAAATTGACAAGAAACAGAATTAAAATGAGGTAGCAAACAGCCCTGTTTGGAAGGTAGGTAAGCTGAAAATGTATAAAACCTCTTCTTTTTCTTGACACTTTCAACTTTAGTATTAATAATAAAATATTAATAGTAAACAAAAGGGACATTGGAACTGTTGCTTACCAGCCAGGTAAATCTCCTGATTTGGTGGTTTTATTTCCAATAAATTTAATGATTTGTCTGTGTGGAAAGATAAGAAAATGCAAGTGAGTTCTCTTCATACATCTTGGTCTAAAAATTATTATGGGTTTTGCAAACAAAAATTAAACTAAATTAGCTGGCCTATAATTTCACTACTGTGGTCATAGTTCTGAACCATATAGGCATGAACAGCACGTGCTTTTACTTCTAGAAAATACCAAGGTTTAAGTGCTTGGGAGACAGAGCATGGCTCTGTTTGTCATGTAATTATTTTAAGATGTGAACCAAGTGTATATCAAAACACTGCAAGGAAGAAATTAGAGCCCAGCAATGCCTGTTGTTTTTGTCCTCCCCATGTAAACATAGTTGAAAAACTTAACTGTGGATATTATATCTGATTTCACTGTAACTTGAACAAAGAAGATTGACCACTGGAGAACAAAGGAAAAATCATTCCAGGTAAATTTCTGGATTTAATATTAAACTCTGCACAATCACATACTGATGGTTTTTCTCTGTCTAAAGTCTCCCGTGGACTTCATCAACTAACAGATTACAATGATATGATCTAGTCTGACCCATCAGAAATAAATAAATTAAAAAAGCATCTCCAGTAGCAAGCATTGCAGGGATTTTTTCATAGGAATCACACTCAACTATTTGTGATAGCCAAAGTGTGGAGACAGAAGATATCACAGAAATACAGAGGCTTTTACTTGACCTTTTCCTCTTGTGCAGGGTAACTCAAGCTCTGGTGTAACCCACACAGGAATAATTCTTACTTTGACAGGTTTCCAAAATGCCAGAATTGTTTCTCCAAGGTATTTGGAAACAAGTTAAGCTCAAATCCATTCCATTAGCCATGATATTCCTACTGCAGGGGTTATGTAGCCACAGCTTGTGTGTAGAAGCTATTCACTAACAGAGTATAGTCAGAGAAACTGATAGAGATGGCGTCACTATTTGCTTTTAATGGAATAAACATGGCACTGTAGGACCCTTAAATATGTCCTTTCTTCTCAGGAATATTTTTAACATTAAGTTCATTCACTCAAATATCAAATTATCTTGCTGAAGTGGTGCAATGTTAAAAGATACACTTAATGGGTTAGTTCTTCAGAAATCTAGTTACCCATGTCAATGTTATAAAGAATAGGTCACAAAAAAGAAGATGCAAATTATGAAGTGGCAAGAGTCATCTTAATTAGTCCTATCATTATGCACAATGAATCTTGTACTCAGATATAGACTTCTTAAAAGAATACTGAATGTATTAATCTGCTTTTATTCAGAAGAAAAGTTAAGACTAAAAGGCTCAAAGCCAAAAGAGTCCTGTAATAAAATTTGTACCTTCAAAACTTTCAAGAAGAGAAAAAGACTCTAGCATCACATTTTTGGAATAAAATAATGAACAAGTTCGCCATTCAACAGCTCTTGTCTCCACTTCATAGGCTTTAAAGTTGCAATAAAGATGTTTTAGTACTATTATTACAGAAATGAACATCTTAAATGGCATGCATAAGTAGAAATCTCAACTTTTTCTATTAGAGACATGGATTGGTTTCTCTGTATTTGAGAATATTTCCATGTTGAGCTCTATAGTTGGGAACATTTAACTTTTCTGTCTAATCTGTTTGCTTTTTTCCAATTTTTGTAAAAGTATTTACACTTTCTAGAACTTTAGCTGTTAGGAACATTTGAAAATACTTGATCTTACAAGAGTGATGTTTACAGCCTGACAAAGAAATATACACTTTACTCTTTGAATTCAAAGATTTTTAAATAATTGATCTAACCTGAATTGTTTCAAACCCAGTTGGGATTTTTCTTTCCTTGGAAGAAAAGGAGGAAAGAAGGCGGAAAGCAGGGAAAGCAAAAAATACTTATTTTATGTTAAGAATGTGCCTCCTTTTCTTGTTGTTTTCTTTTTGGATTTGTTTTTTTTTTTTTTTTAACTTGAATTGTGTCATTGCAAATTACTTAATGGTGATGAAAATTGGCAATTCACATTGGAATATTCTTTCAGAAAATGATTTGTTGGTAGCAACAGGCTTTGTAGAAATCAGTTAACTTTGATGGTAAAATTGTTTTCAGAAAAAGTGGAAGTGTTCAATAATGTTTCTTTGGAACAGGACATTTCTATTTTGCAATACTTTTGAATTCATCTCAATATTCAAAGTGCGGAGTTTGAATAAAGTGGCAATATATGATTTTGTTTTCTTTTCAAAAGAGAACAAGAAAAGTGACCTGAAATTATTTGTTTTGAGCATTCTCTGGTAAATTTTGAGGGCTCAATATTTTGTTAATTCCAAAATAGATCATCATCTCTGACAACTTAAAAAACACCTCATAAAAATGGGAACCTTGCACAACTCTGCACAACTTTGGGATGTAGTAGTCACTTCTTTTGAGGAGGTAGATCATGTTGAAGAAACAAGAGATGAAAAAGATGAATTCATTTACATAGTGTGTTCTGACTACTTAATGAAGAACAGGCTAAAACTTCTTTTGAAATCTCTGCTATGATTCACACCATGTGCAGGATTTTTTTCATTGTTCTCCACAATGCAAGTTCTCTTTGATGTCATTCAAAACCTGTACTTCACATCCTGTCTATATGGCTGTTTATAGCTTCACCATTTGGTCAGGTGCTGAAAGATTGTTGGTAAAGAGAGACATTTGTCTTGTAAAGCACAGCTAACAAAGGAAAACTATTTTAATATGCTTACGATGTTTTAATTTTTCTAAATGAAAGTGCTGGAGTTATTTATACCAGATTTTCAAGAAATCAAGTATCCTTATTAAACAGAACACAGCAAGTGTTGTCAGGAAGAGTGAATGATTACAAAGAACTCAGATGGAATTGCTCTTAGATACTAATTCTCATGCTAGTTTTGTAAGTTCATTTGATCACCTAAGTTCATCTCAGGAATGAAAGAGATACAAGATTGCATATCTTAAATACAGATTACTACAGATAAGCCTTAGTTTGAACTGATTCTTGAAATCACAGGGAAAAAAAGTAATTTATTTTAGTAAAGATATTGAATTTTTTCATGCCAAGCCACACATCAATGAGTTACTCTCTCATATCCATCATACAAAGAATGGGAAAGACTAATAAATATCTTGGTTTCTCTAACTTTTGTCCTACTGAAGCAGCAAGTATGTGATACTTTTGTTTTCACACGTTAGGATTGGTATGTGAAAACAGCCCTGAGACATAGGAGGAGGTGCAAACTGTAGCCAGAGCGGAAAGGTATTCATTCATGTTATATGTTCAGTATAACTGCAAGACAGAAAAAGATGTGCAAATTGCATCAAACTATTTTTTTTTTTTCACTGCATTAGGGACCACGAGCCAGGCATCCAGGACTGTTGTTTTCAACTGCATAAATTCTGAAAACACAACTAATTAGAAAGAATAGGAAAAGGGAAGATATACATTACAGAATGCTCCTTATGGTCTTTTAAAAATTCAGTTTGAAGGCACTGTTTTCTATTAAATTTTCTCTCTTTCATAACATTTCATTTGCCAGTTAAGGGTTCTTTATATTTTTTAAAGACTAGTTAACAGATAAATAAAATTGTAAATCAATACAATGAATTTAGACATTAGCTGAGACTAACATTAATAAGATATGGCCAACAAAGTATGGCTGAGTGCAAATAAGTTTACTTCACAGCATTTAAATACAAAATACTTTGAATTTATTATAAAATCAGGGAATGCATTTCTGCAAACAAAAAAAAGAAGTTACAAAAGTAGATACATTAATTTTTTGAAAGGTAAAATGTCATAGAATTTCTGAGCAGTTATAGGGCTAAAATTTAGCTCCATTTTGCTCTGTGTTATATGGTATTGTCCCAGTATTTCCACTAGCTTATCACACCCAGCATAAACTGATTTATGGTCCTAGTTCACTGGAAGCCTGAACTTTCTTTGTTATAGCCAGAGAGAGTTATCATTGACATCAGCCTCGAGGAACAAAGAGTTGAGCCCTTTAGGTTCTCTGCTGTGACTTATTTGTACAAATATGCGTTACACATGAAGGTATTGTGAGGTAGTAGCATAATACATTGGTCTTTGGGGCAAAAACATTGACATTTTAGCTACATACCGCCTTCATTAGTACTTGAAAAAATGCCACCAAAACACTTGCTTGGCAAACCTTTCTCTAGAAGCATTTCTTTTTCCCTTTAAAATACCTAACTTCTGTCTCTTTAGTATCTAACTCTTTCTCTTTATACCCAGATTTAAACTACTCTATTCCTTTACAAATACAACTTATATTCCCTTTAATATATCCTTCCACATGAATTGAACACCACAACAGGCCCTAACATGTGTTTCCTCTTTCAGAAGTTTTTTGGTGGTGTGGGCAAGCATTTACAAAAATAAAAAACATGTTTTAATTCTTTAGATGAAAGGTGCAGTTTCCAGTGGAGTGTAGGAAGTGAGGAGTCAGAGTTCACTCTGAACATGCCACATCACTTAATATCTGTGTAATGATCACTAATGCTTAGTTTCTCGCTAGGGAGAACTTAGAAAAAAATACACTTTTCATTTTAGGTTTCAGAGGGTAACTGTTTTCTAATGATCAAAAATTCTAAAATCAAACTTAAACAGCTTTGTTAAATGGAGTTGGACTTACATAAATCAGCTCTGAATTTTGCTTGCACAAAACTGGATTCAGGTATTTTTGCAAGAATTTAACTGCTATGAGAAACCTAATTAACTTTGCTTTATTCTGCCTCTGAAGTTGTAGTATTTATCCTTCCTAAGGATGAGAAGTCTTTCTATGAATTCTTACAGGGCATGCAGATAAATTTTCAAACTTAGCAATCTCTGCTCCTAGAAATTTATGTTGCATCTTAATTCCTCATTTTTACCGCTTCACTTCTTTGCAGTCCAGTGGAGTATTATTTTTCTTTATTTGTATTCTCAAGAGTGCAAAATCTGTATGTTATACACATTACTTGCACAGTTTTCTATTTATTCTTCTTGTGGTTTGTTTTTTTTTTTTTTTCTTCAGTACAAATTTGGCTGATGGCTGGCTAATATGCAAGACTAATTCTGCTTATGTTGAGCTGGAACTTCTGTATAGAAGGGGTTCTACTGTATGTTAATCATCCACCTGTGTTCAACTGGCTGCCTGACCAGCATGCAAAAACTCATAGACTCCCTGTGTTAGGACTTGAAAGCTTCTTTGTGGAAATGTCATTGCCTGAAGTGTCCCAGCCCATGGAGGCAGGGATTTAAGAGTTTCCTAAACTTTGTTGCAATGCAGAGGTGAAGCATAATCTTGTCTACTGTGAGTCCATGTCGATGGCTATATAAGTGCTCTACTTAGTAGATAATTACAAAAAAAAAGGCACTTTGGAGCACTATCTGTCAAGATACTTTTTGTTTTGTTTTCTGTTATAGTAATTTTTGTTACAGTAATTACAGTGAAAAAATGAAAATAAGAATTCAAGTATTTTTTTTTTAAAAACTACTGTCTTCTGCATGTTAGATATTTAACCACCTGTACCTATGTTTTTAGACATCGAAGTCCACCACTACTTCTATCTTGGAAGCTGCTGCTCAGATCTGGAGCTGATGTCCAACCTGAGAGTGGAGATTTTGAATGGTAGAAGGGTGTTTAAAATTTAGACTGAGCACAACAATGACTACTTTTGCTTGACTGGGTAAGGGGGTGGAACTGCATTAAATATGTCACATATAAGACATCTTGCCATCCTCTCATCCACTGATACAAGTGAATATTGCTTTGTTCTAATCTGAACTCCCACTTTCCTTTTTCTTTTACCCTAAGAAAGTAGCCTGGATAAATAGAAGTATTTTTGTCTGTATTTTGTAGTAATATGAAGTTTATACTCAGGCAGAACACATCTGTTCAAAGGAGGTGGGGATAATTCACATTTCATACACACATAATCGGTGTCTCACTAGCTATCATTGTAAAACACGTCATTGTCTAGAACGTAAATAGAATATAAGAGAACTGGTAGAATATCCACTGCGATGAAACAAATATTCATTTTTGCATGCCAACAACAGTGAGTATGAAATAGGAGAGGGGGGGACTTAGAGAGAATTCCTTAATAAAAAATTTTTAGCTTTTGGTTTTATTATTTAATGGTATTATTTATTATATTTATTATTTATTATATTTATTATTTATTATTTATTAATTATATTATATATTATTTATATTAAGTAAAATTTCTTCTGATTCTTAATGAATACATTGACATATGTTTGGTTCCAATTCGGAGAAGACCTTTATTTTTCCAGAAAAAAAACTCCTTTTATTTTTAGAGCATGTTTTAAAAAATGCAGTGGAGGTGTCATTTGTCATTCAGAAATTAACCAGAGTAACCTAAGCTATTTCAGTAAAAGAGTCTTCCTACAGACATATGACCTTAGCTACATCCTTGTGTATGGGATTATTTTAAAAGACAGTGGGGGGTAAGATAAAACCTTAATATTTTCGAATTTGACAATGCAGCAGTTTATGAAAACCCAGTGACTTAGTGTGTGTTGTTTTATGAGACTGACTTACATCCCCAATAAACACTAGAACTATAGTATCTCTTTTGCTTTCATTTCTCCCCTTTTGGCTCCTCTCCACCTGTATTTGATTAGGTACAAAAAGATAAAAGCATGATACCTTCATCTTCACAATGAAAACGTAGAATTAAAGAAAGGTTTTTGTTCCTCTCTGTTTTCTTTCTGGAGGCTCCAGGCAGCTGCTAATCATTATGTTTGCAATTTTAAAACAAGACCCCAGGTTAGTTGTGCTAGTTCATTTACGAGAGTCTCCAGTATTTGATTAGACTCCCATGTTTAATAAGGATGCTAGGTAGAACGAATTGAGCCATGTATTTCTGTAATGTTAGTAACTGTCTGTTCTCTACAGGATCATTTAGATTCTCTGGGCAAACGCAAAAATGGGGTCATACATTCTAGTGAGAGTAGTCCTAACATATATTAGGCAGTCACACTCTAACCATCTCCTCCTTCCATTAACGGAGTATTTTCAATGGACTTTCATTCTGTGTATGTTGTAGACCTTTAGAGTTGAGCAATCAGTTTCTAAATGAAGTAAAAATAACATTTGAAATGGCAAGCAAAACTATACGTTTGTTAGAAAATGAATAAATAAATCCAATTTTTTTTTCTCCCTTTATTTTCAAGTTCCAAAGCCTTTGACTTGGTTGGTTGTACATTTTCTGTTTCCAAGAAGACAAAAAGAAGTAAGTAAATTCTGCCTGGCGCATGCAAAGTCCATCATGAGACAACATTCAAGCAGCACATTTTATTTAGAGTTTGGAGCTCATAGGTAAAACTGATATCCTCTTGAAACTGAAGTTGCAGAGGTCAGAAAACTTGACCTTCTCTCTTTCAGTGTTGTCTCTAGTACAGGAGTATACTATTAGGGTTGTGCAAGGGTGCAGTAGCAGGCAGAGAATTTCATGATTAAGTTCCAGAGGCAGATGTGCAGTTGCAAAGGCAAAGTATGATGCTTCCATGGAGTAAGGAAAAAGAAAAATCCACCAAAATACCTCAAACATTTTGTTCTTACTTGTCCTTTCTATCACAATGTATTTTTCTTTAAAACATAATGCTTCATCAACATTGTTCAAATTTTTCTTCCTGTAAGTGCTTTAAGAAACAGATGGCACTGGCAATGATACCTGATGCTAATTTGGTAATGGCCTCTATTTTGGGACCCTTGACCTCAGCTTAAGCTTGCCAAGCTTTAAGCATTTTGGACAGAATTTTCATGCTGGTTGCATGCCTTTGTTGAAAGGGCATAAGAGAACAGCCAGACTCCAGGTGGTTATGCCATTTCAGACTTAAGTTTACTAAAAACTTTGGCATTTGTTAGAATTCAAGCTATGGAGTATAGAAGAACTGTCCTTTGAGATTATAAGAACTATTGTCCAGATTTAACAAAAGCATAATTTTCTGAAATTGCTGCTCAGACAACTTCATAAAAACTTATCAGAGACTGACTACTAGGTTCTTTTACAATGCTGATTCTCGTGAACATGCTGAATTTTCACAGAACTGCCATGCGCTGAATGAAGCAAGCATTTTCTGTTCAGGAGATGAGCAAGGCCTTTTCTGTAATTTTCCCTGTAGGTTGTCAGGAGGCGCTGTGCAGTATAGTACTGAGAGCAGGGAAACTTAAATTGGAATTTGATCAGGGTTGCTTTGTCTGGTGACTCCTGTGCAGGGGGCTGACTGCCTTGCTGATCAGTGAGGTACTTGCTGGGTGGAGCAAGGGAAGACAGAATTTGTGTGACTAAGAGGAGGCATTAGGAAAAACTTTGAGATGAGCTGGCAGAGAGAGAGGATTAGGGTAGTAATCAGATTGGCAGAAGAGACAGGGGAATCATTAGGAGAGTAGCTGTAAGCTGAAGGACAGAAATGTACCTTCTGTTTAGGCACATGTCTATTAAAAATATGGATTTAAGCTTAAGGTTTGGGAGTTATTTTTTTTTCTCAAATAGTGCAATCTATCAACAAAATGAAACAACTTCTGTATCACAGAATCAAGGAATGATAGCATCATAGAATGGCTTGTCTTGGAAGGGGCCTTAGAGATTATCTAAGCTGCCCTACCATGAGCAGGGACACCTTCCACTAGACCAGGTTTCCCAAAGTCCCGTCCAATCTGGCCTTGAACACTTTCAGGGAGGGGACACCCACAGCTTCTCTCGGCAGCCTAGGTGTTCTAGTGCCTCACCACCATCACAGCAAAAAATTCCTTTCTAATATCTGATCTAAACCTACTCTCTTTCATTTTGAAGCCATTCCCCCTTGTCCTTTTACATGCTCTTGTAAAAAGTCCCTTTCCAACTTTCGTATGAACTACCTTCAGGAAGTAGGAAGGTTGGAACTGAGGCCTCCTTAAACCTTCCTTTTTCCAGGCTGAACA
>VZRR01009517.1:0-38560 GCA_013398015.1 Oreocharis arfaki
AGCTTTTCAGCATCCACACAAAAATATTGCAAGTTTGTTTCCTTCTCTCTCTGCATTGTATGGTTAATATGTTCTCACTTGAAGTGTAGATGGTCTTGAAAGGGCACTTGGGCTTATGCTTCACAAATTCTTACCTTCTTCATGTAGTATGTGGTGTGTGGGGGGTTTACTTGCTTGTTTTTTTAACAGAGTTCAGTCCAGCTGTTTTGCAAATAGTCATCAGTGGTAAATAGTCATGGCTGTAGACCAGTAGACCTAGGAAAGGGTTTGTTATCTGGTTAGATGAACAATGGCTCTGTGGCTGGGCTTGTGGTTTTTAACTGTTGCACTGATGTGATCTAATAGCAAATAAATGTGACTTCTCATTACAGGTTTGTTTTTTCATGTGTATTACCGCTTATATGGTGTTGGGCAGTCAAATACTCTATTCCCAGAATCTTTAACAAAATGCTAGTTAAAGATTTTCAGAAGAATGATAGGAAGATTTTTTTTTTCCCTTATTTAAGAAGCTCTATGTTCATTAAAGAAGTTAGAACAGCAAAACGTGCTTTATAAGAATGGTAATTGTGTCAGTATGATGATACAGGATGAATAAGGTTACTACTTGTTATGTGCAACAGAGGCAGGTAAGACAGATTTGAGTTTTTTCAGTAAAGGAGGGTGCAAAATCCTTTGTCTGGGATGAAATAGCCCTATGCACTAGTACAGGCCAAACAGCTGTAAAGAGGCTTTGCAGAAATCGGGAGTACTGGTGGAACACACATTGAATATAATGTGATAGGCTCTTGATTGACGGAAGTGGTTTTACCTCTCTCTGTGATACTTGTGAGATTGTATGTGGAGTGCTGTGCACAAATTCAGGTCAAAAGACAGGCAGGGAAAAACTGGAGCAAGTCCAAGTGGATGGCTATGAGCATATGGTAAGGGGTCTAAGATGAGAGGTCAAGATATCAGAATCCCATCAGCCTTAGGAAGAGAAAGCTAAAGATAGATTTTATTGGTGTCTACCTGCAAAGAAGATACAAAGATTATTCTCAAAGGTGTGTGTTGGTAGTACAAGAAGCAGTAGATGCAAGCTACAACATGGAAAATTCCAGTTAGAAAAAATTTCACGATGGTTGTCAAACACAGTAGTAGGTTGCCCAGTTAGGCTGTAGTAATCAAAACTTGGTAGAACAGGGCCCTGAGCAACCTGCTTTGAGCAGGACATGATTTTGACTAGATGACCTCCAGATATGCCTTCCAACCTTGTGTGAGAGCCTGGAAAGACTGATGTCTCAAGACACTTTGGGATGCATGTGTGTGGGGAAAGGGGCAGGTTGGGCCTTGCCCTGATGAGGCAGCTATCTGCCCTCTACACCCCCTCCCCCAGAGCCTGTATTCCAGCCTGGCAGTGGCTGCCAATCATGGAACACTGGACACAATGCCTCACACTCTCCTAACCCAGCTTCTTAGTGGCCAAATGACCGGAATTCCCACCTAGGGGAAGGGCCCAGGAAGGCCAAGGGCTATTTAAGGCCAAACATGAGACCATCACTTCGTCTGGACCCTACCTCCTTTTGGAGTTTCTATCATCAGGGAAACCAGGAGCTGGTAGCTATATGTGTGCTTTTCTGTATCTTTTCTGTCCTTCTCTTCCTCTTTCTTCTTCTAATTCTATCTTCTTGGAATTCTTGAGTAACTTGAAATTAAACAGGCTTAAAGTTTGCTAACTTGAATGGGCTAAATAAATGCTTTGAGAAGTGTTTTATGTTGATTGAATGTTGTACTCAACCTTTTGCCAAAGCTTCCTTGATTTTCCAAAGTTGCCAGTAAAGTTTGGTTTTTTTGTTGTTTTGACCTCTTGAGAATATCCTGTTACTATTTCTACCATGCGTCTAACTCAGAGTACATTAACAACTGTAAGCCCTGTTAAAAATCTCCTTGACTGAGTCTTACAACTTGGTGAGGCCTTACAACCCCACACCAACATAAACTGGAAATCAACTGGAGATGAAGCTACTTTCTCTTTCAAAGAGAGCTGGGAATACAGTAAATCTAAAATTGAAACTATATTTGAAGACTTTGAAAACCTGCATGAAAAGTAATTCCTGTCTTTGCTCGCTACTTTGTTGACTACTCCTCCAGACAGGAAAATGAGATTAATTTTGTGATAGCTCACTTGTTTTCAGTACAAACTTCAGTTTGATTTGACTGAGGACTTTGAAGGCAAAAACAATGTCTTGCTTGCTTTTTATTTTTCTCCCCCCTTCCCCGCCCTTTCTTTTAAAGGAAGACGTCGTTGGTTTTATGTTCAGTTTTCTGGAGTAAAAAGATTATGGAACTCCAGGGAAATGTGGGGGTTTTTTACAGTGTATTTTGTCCAATAGGTGTCACTCATTCATAAAGAATCTTAAAAGGACTTTTACACCGCCAAACCATAGAGAAATGAAGAGAAAGCCTTCAAAAACAATTACCTGCCTTATCACTTGCCCATTTAAAATAAGGTATAAATTACCATACCATATATTACTGGACTTTGAAATTAAGGAATTTTCACAAGAAGTAGCTCCCATTCAGACTCTAGTTCAGTCTGAACAAAACAATGGAAAGCATTGTAGCAAGTAAAGGCAGAGGAACTGGCATGGTGGTGATTCACAGCCGTCAGGTAATTCTGATGTGGTTTCAGCAAGGCTTCTTTGATGAATGGTCACCCAGCAACAGCTTTAAAAATAATTTTTTGTATCTACTTCCTTTGTTTTTCAAACAAAACCCTAATCTTCTCAGTGTCCTATTGAAAGACTATTATTTCTTTTATCTCAACCAGATTTAACATTTCCAGGTTGTTATGATCCAATTATTATTAAGGTTCTTTGGAAATTCCTCTGCCTGAGTTAAGGTGCAAATGAGACCATATGCCAGTCAATAGTAAGGGTTTTATTTGATGGTAAATATGAGAGAGAGAGAGAAAGAAGGAAGGAAGGAAAGAAAGAAGTAGAAAATAGGTGGGGGTGACAGAAAGAGAGTGACAGGGACAGAACAAGGAAAATATCACCACTCCATGGATCCCAACAATGTTCTGTTGATCCTCTCCAGCTGGTCTTCTTGGCGGTGAAGGTCCCCCCCAAAAAAGCATAGAGTCCAATGGGGTTATATACCCTTGAGCTAGGTAGCAATGTCCAGGCATGTCGCCCTGGGCGGGGGGGCAGTCTCTTACAGCAGACTCTGGATCTGTTGCATCATGTGCAGTCCTGTGGTGCAAGCCCTCTCACGTAAATGTCCCGTGGATGGGCCCTGTGGGGTTGGGGGTTCCACAGCTGGGCCAGTTTGTGTAACAGGAAGGGTGGGCGTTTATTGCCTCTGACCAGAGGTTATGCTGTGCACCCAAAACCTCCTCCTCCCCCCTCGCTTGGGGGGAACCTGGCTTCTGTGAGCTGAGCTCTCCCCCCACCCCAAACTTGGCTGCAGTGGGTGGCTTTGGCCTTTGTGGATGCACACCTTCTCTTCCGCCTGAGATGACTGAACAATGGGTTTCCCTTTATCAAATCAGCAGTTTGATTTTCAGTCCAAAGTCCTAGTCTTCAGGGAGGCTTCTTGGGTTGTAGCTTCTTTATAATGAGCAAAACTTTATATCAATGTTTGAGGCATGAACTATTTTCAGTCTCTGACACAGGTGGTGCTGGAGAAATTAGGTGAAGGCTTGACAGTGTAAGAAACAGAGGCACCTATGTCTTCGGCTTGCCATTGGCAGCTGTGCTTCAGGCAAAACCTAATGCTTTTAGGATGAAAAAAGTAATTGTGCTTGCTAAAGTGCACCCAGCTGCCTTCACAACTGCTTTTTTCCTTTATAATTTTAAAAGTTAGAATACATTTTTACTGTAAGTGCAGGAAGAAAGAAAAAGAACTGCAACAGCATGAATGACCTGCAAATGCCATGGTGACTGGATAGAGCTAGGAAGGGTCTAGGATATGTGGGAAGCTATGGTTTCTAAGAATACTTTTAGAAGAACAGGAATGTTTGAGTAATATGTTTTGATTGTAGTTAAAGAGTATTAATGTCCTTGAGCTATATCTGCTTGGTTCAAATAACCTCAAATCAATAACAGGTCTTCATTTAACCACATGGACAGCACACTGCAATGATGCTTCAGCATTTGCTTCTGGGTATCTAGATGCAGCTAACGTAGATGTATCTAGATGTTATAAACTGGGAATAGTTGTATTAGAAAGTAATCAAGAGACGCGCTCAGTTCCTACTTTGATCTCTGCATTGGGGAAGTAAAGAATATGTGGCTTAATGGAATAAATAGTGACAATCTTCTGGAGACTCAGCCACAAGTCTGTACTTCTAATACAGAAAGTGAAGAAGGGGGTCATTTTGCTCTGTCCTGGAAACTGCACCATGTGCACCTCCTTTCCCCATTCAGTAATAACCAGGAAATCAGGAAAAGCGACTGTACTTCATATATTACCAAGCCACACTACAGCAGCTAGGCACGGCAGAAAAAAGTTAAAGGAAAATGATCTTTGAGAAGTTCTGTTTCTTGTAGCCTTATTGAGCACCTGATTGCAATGGCCTCACAAAACCATTGGGGTAGAAATCTGTTCTCCCTTTAGCTATTTTCATAGTACAGCAATCCAAATCAATGTCTTACTGATTTGGAGAAGGCAAAATAACTAGAACAACAGAAAATACCTGAAATTCCTTTTCTAGCATTGAAAAGTGTCTTAAAAAAATTGCTATTTTGAATGGCAGATCACAGCTGTGTACTGTGCTTCAGATTTTGATCTTCTACTAGCCTTTTATTAGAAAAGAAGCTGTCAATATTTTAGTTGTTTTCCTCATAATTTGAGGCAGCCATCCTGAACTGTGGCCTAAATATTTTTTTTCGTTCTTTTTTTTTACTCTGCTACTCAATCATGCTTTTAGTTAAAGGTTTAAAAGTTGCTTTGTGGCTTCATATTTCTAATTCTGCAAGTAATTTAGGCAGCTGTTCTGTCCTTTCTTCTCTTCTCCTCCTCCTTCTCCTCCTCCTCCTCCTCATTCTTGTCGATCTTCTTTTTCTTCTTGACTGTTCTCATCTCAGCCCATGAGATTTACTTTTTTCCCTTCAATTCTCCTCTCTACTGGGTTTGCATCAGGGAGTGTGCAAGCAGCTGCATGGTACATAGTTTCCAGCTGGGATTAAACCACAACAGCAGGATAAACCCTCAGTTCTTCAGTGATCTTTATACTCTAGGTAATTGTGCATAGGTGCTTAGAGAGATGAGTGTTCATGGCTGCCACCTTGGTTGACCTCCTGGGAACTGGGACTGCTGGACCAAAAACATTAGCTCCTGCAGGATGAGTGGTGGCGCTTTTGCAAGGATCATGTCTGCCTCACTCCCCTGTAAGACTAAGGCATGGAGGATTTGTAAAGAACTCATTATGATCACGTCCTAACATTTTCCAAGCCTGCACTTTCCTAACCAAGTATCAAGCAGCTTTGCTAACTGTAATACAACAGCAGTAATGTAATGCAACATTGCCAACAGCTCGTTGTTCAGAGGGTCCAGTCACACATTTGTATGTGTCATTTTGGAGGATAAAATGTTGGTCTGGTACCACCACCACAGTCTTACTGAATTTGTAGGTGACATCCCATTTTCTACTCAAAGACCAGACGAGGAAAAAGAAGAAAGGATCACAGTTCCCCTGCCCTTATCTTTTCTTTTCTACTACTAGTTCCTAAAGAACGTGTGTTAGAACATTTTTCTTAGCTTTTTCCCAACATGATGATATTTTTATCTCGTATTTATGTCTCACCGTTGCCAAGTTAGCTGACCCAGGAATACGTGTCTGGTCTACTCCCTGGACAGATCACACTGCTATCTCTGCCAGTCAGGAAGTGGTGAATGCACATAAGGATTAGGGTATGACCACTAGTAAACATTAGTAGCATATTTGTTAATCAACAGGAAATTGCCAGTATGATATATAGCTGGAATGAAATACGGCCTCTCTGCATTTTGAGCTCTGAGAGGTTAAGAAAGCACAGTAAGTAATATGAAAAGGACATTGATTTGCTGCCATGAGTTCTAACAGAGAACTACCTAGTCATAGCAAAAAAGAGTCCCTAATCCTAGGAATGTAGCCTGAAGCCTCAGACTCTGGAGAGGGCCCAGCTATAAAGCTCCCCTCAAGTTAAGACTTGAGTCCATTCACTTGGACACAGAGGCCATTTACAGATGCTAAATTTTACTTGGTGGTGATGTCGCAAAAGCCAAAAATAAATCAATCTGTTTTTTAAACTCCACAAATGTGATTCACATTTGTTTAAAGCTATGGTTCCCAGGTGTGCCAGTGACTCCAAGATAGGATATTTTTGAAAACAGAATAATTACCTTAGCAGGCTTTTGTGTAACACATTTGTTGACACATGCAAATTATGGATACAGTAGTATATTTTGGTGTACAATGACTATACTAATCTTCTGTGAGCAATGAAGTGGTAACCTTTTAAGAAAGAAGAAACAGCCATTCTCCTAAGTATCTCCTTTACTTTGAGTACAGAATGTCCATAATTTCATTTATTTGTTCTTTGCCTGAGAGATTGTGGTTGGAAAATATTTGATGAAATCAGTAATCCTACGTTATAGGAGGAATAAGCCATCTGGAAACTTATATATCTGTTAAGATATATAATAATTATTTAAATAATAGGCATTATATTGTAGTAATTTCTTCAGTTTCCTATTGTAGAAAAACAGTTCATTTCGGACACCATGTCACTCAAATAACTACGTACCTATTTTAATGGGGAGCTTGGATATGCCAGGAAATATAAGGGATCCAATCTACAAACTACACTGGGCTTTGTGACTTTAGGCATCAAATATTATGTGGCATACAGTCTAAAAGGGAAAAGATTTTTTTACTATGCCTTTTCTGACACATTTAATAAAGTTAACTTTGGTAGAATTGCATATGAAGAAATAGAAGTGCAACAGCATTCCTGTTTTGCTGCAGATATTTTTTCTTGAAATTCTTTTCACTGTCTTTGGACAACTAACACACATAATAGTGTTTAATGCTGCATCAAGAATGTGCTTTATCTCTCAGTTGCTACCACTTGAAATATTTTGGTTCATATCCTGAAACAGTCTTAGGGTGTAGGAACTACTTTCTTTCTCTTTCCTCCCTCCCTCGTGCTCCACCCCCCTCCCCCCTCAAGCTATATCAGAAAATGCGTTCCAAAAGTACATCTAATGCATTTTAATCACTGACAGGTGCTCAGTCTAGGTAGCCAGACTAAAACTATTCCAAAATAGAGCCCCCAGCTGCATGTGTTGTGGGCAGGAAGTCCTCAGCACTAGGTGCTGTGCTGTACAAAACTGTGTTTGTTGTGCTGTACTGCTTCCTAATGTAGTAAAAAGACTGTGACGCCATGAAAAAAAGTAAGAACAAAATAGAGTAGAATTGCAGAGTATTTGGGCCAAAATAATTTTTAAAGCTTTACACATCTTAATGGAGAAGGTATTAGATTTTAAGCTGATGAACTGTGAGGGGGAAAAGCATCTTTCTGTTGTTTTAGCTAGCAGTTCTTACATCTAAGATTTTGACCTGTTGTATCTGCGTATCATTGAGAACTACATCTCGTGTACACAGCTCAGTGAGCAGCTGCAGTGCAAGTTGTGTCCTGGATGGGGGGAAATGGCTGGAGTCCCCAGCAATGAGCTGTGACGTGACACTGACCTTTTGCACAGCTGAGGGTACGGGGACTTTGGGGGCAGGCTGGTCTGTCACTCAGGGACTCTGCAGGAACCAATGAAGGACGAGAAGACTCCAGACCCAAAATCACCATTGGAATAGGTGCAAAGACTGTCAGGAAACAAAAATCCAAGGATTTCTTTGGGTTCCCTCCCAGGCGGCACCAGCACAACCTGTCATTGTGCTGCTGCACCACTATTAAAGGCTCGATCATAACTTAAGGGAACCAGACTTCTGTGACTGCTACAGGACACCTGGGGCTGAGCCAGTGAAGGAAACCTGTCTTTCTGTGAGAGTGGAATGTGTAGGCAGTCAAGCGGGGCACCCATTGACTCACTGGAGCCACGTGTTGCAAAGGGGCTTCGGTCCCAGCGGTGACAGTCTTGGGTGGTGCGAGTGTGACTGCCAGAGTGGCTCCTGGGTGGTCAGACAAGGAAGTTTCTTCCAGATTAGCACAATCCAGTGCATGGATGGTTGGTGCAAAGGAACATCATGTTCTGGCTGGGCAGAATATGTGATATTGCCATTGAAAACCAGGAAATAAATTCCCTAACTAGTTTGTTAGGTTAGAAAGTCAACTTTACTTTATTCAGTGTAGAGCTACACGGGGATCCCTCCACAAATCATGTACATCAGTTATCAAAGCTTTTAACTATTTATAGATGTTAGCAAACAAAGGAATTAGTGTTCATTGGCTAACAAGTTATGTAGTTGTCTTCATTAATTAGTATTCTATCTTCTACTGGTAATTGATTTCTTGCTTCTTGTGCTAATTAGTCCACATTTTCTGTCTTTTTGTTAACTTTTTCCCAGATAGGTAGAATCCCAGTAATTGTGTTAGTTTCTTCTTCATCTCTGGTTTCTATAACTTGTCTTTGTGGTTTATAAATTCTGCATCCTTGGTATACAGGTCTCAACAATAAATTTCACTTCCAGGGTTTGTTAATTTCCTCTCCCAGGTTTGAGAGCACTGAAGCCTGACAGGCCTTAAACTTTTTTCTAATACATAGATATCACCCAGAGCTTGCCTGTTAACTGCTATCTATTTCATGGATTAAATCACCCTTCTTGTTGATTAAGTCCTAACATTTTCCCCCACTGCTGAATAGGGTCCTTTTTAAAGAAATATAACTTGTTCGGTAACAGTATCTATTTATTTATTTAATTATTATATTTCAGAGGAGTGACTGTAATGATGACAAGGACTGAAGTTTTGATGTACAGAGTAGCCCAGTATGATTTCCTCTTCTAGGAGCAGAAAAAATATTTTGCAAACATCTCAGTGAAGCTAAACATTCCTATGAGTTCATATTGTGGCTTAGTCTCAGCTAACAGGCAAACTCCCAGCCAGCTGCTTGCTCATCCCGTCTTTCCCCCAGGATGGGGCAGAAAATAAAAAGAGCAGGAATGAGAAAGCTTGAGGGTGTATATAAAGACAGGAAGATTGCTTACCAGTCAGTCTTGCGGGCAAAAAAGGCTCATTGTGAGG
This sequence comes from Oreocharis arfaki, assembly GCA_013398015.1. Lineage (NCBI taxonomy): Eukaryota > Metazoa > Chordata > Aves > Passeriformes > Paramythiidae > Oreocharis > Oreocharis arfaki. The sequence goes on from VZRR01009517.1 coordinate 9,219, forward strand.
AAAACATTCAATTGCCAGTTAAAATAAAAATGTAACCACTAGTTGGAGTAATGGGCAATAAAGACAAACTTTAAAATAACACCTTTCCTTACCCCTTTCTCAGACTCAGTAACACTCCTTCATTCCAGTTTCCTGCTAGACCCCACCCTTCAAGTGGTGCACTCAGATGGGAAATGGTGTGCTGCAGTCAATCTGTAACAGCTGTTACTCCTTCCTCCTCACACTGTTCCCCTGCAACAGTGAGACTTCTTTTAGGCTGCAGTTCCTGTCAAGAAATATGTTGTGGTATGAGTTCTACACTGGCTGCAGTTCCCTCAGTAATATCCATTTGCTCCAGCATGGGGTTGTCTATGGATGGCAGTGACTATCTGCACTGGTGCAGGTCCTCCATGGACTGCAGGGAATATCTTCTCTGGTGCCTGGAGGACCTCCTCCTCCCTCTCCTCTTTCTCTGACCCTGATATTCCCTCTTGTTTCTCACTCTTTTTTTTCTTTTCTTTTTTCTTTTTTTTTTTTTTTTGGGTCCCCTCTCTGGTGTTTTCTGTCTTTTCTTACTTACATTTTCACAAATGCATCTCAGACTTTGCTGGTAGACTCTTCTCTGGTCTGTGATGGGTCTCATTGGAGCTTGCTGTAACTGGCCTAAACCAGCACAGCATCTTTCCACCATTGCAGCCCTCCTGCTGCCAACATCTTGCACTTACTCCAAAGACAATGTTGTCTATTTGAAAATCTGTAGACAAAGAAATATTGATAAATTTTGACTGACTTGTTTATTCTGACCCACAGAACAGGAGTGTGGAAGCTATTAGCCAGCAAGTAGGAAGGAAGCAGAGATTATTGTGTTACTCTACACAAGTTTCTTTTAAAATTCTAGAAGATACACATAAATTAGAAGAAAAAATATACAGTATCTTTACTGGCCTCTGTTTCTACTTTGTCTGCCTTTGGACCTTTCACATTACGGTGATGTGAGTAGTAAAGTTATGTTAATGGCATGTGACTCTAAGAACCTTAGACAATATGAAATTTCTCAGAAAGTGAGCAGGAATTTTTGGATCAGAAAACAAGAATGCTGCTGTAGCCTGAACCAGTATTGGAGTCTAAATTCAAGATTAAAATACTAATATATTAGATTAGGATTCATTGTACAGCACAAAATGCACAAAAATGAAATGCACTAAAATGATGCCTTAAGTGCATATATGGAAAGCCGTGTTATGTATTGGAATTTCACAGAATGGCATCACTGCCGAGGGACTTTTCACTCGGACTGTATATACTGTATATTTGGGAGGGGAATAATTTACTGTGAGACTATTTAAATTTGAGGTATATGGTAGGAAAGAGGACTTTGCCTTCCTGCAGAATAACTTACAGAAGAGGAAGAAAGAGTTTATCCTTATCTTTTTAATTCACAATTACTCTCTTTGGTAGTGTCTTGGGGTGACTTTATCATGTTTATCCCCTATTGCTGCTCTATGCTCAGAAATGAATTTTTGTGCCTTTCTGTGCCTTTAAAACTGAGTGCAAGAGAAGGAAAAAAAAAACCCAGACAAACTTTTCAAAGCAGTTTGTACTCTAAGGTCACTCTGTCTCTGCTCTGCGTGCTTCTGCTGCAGTGAGAAGTGGAGGAAGCACCTTTCCTGCTTTTCAGCCAGCTTTCGGCTCTGTTTTCTCCCGAGAGAGACACAGTTAAATTTTTTTTCCCTGGGACTTCGGCTTCTTCTTCTTCTCTTCTAGAACGGTTCAGAACACCAGAACTCACTGGGAAAACTTTCCATGGAGGCCCAGCGGGGGACCCAGGCCAATCCAGCTCCGAGGAGGAGAAGAGAGACCACACCCACAGAAGGACTTTAAATCTTGCCAGGCTTCTCTCCACAGCGAGAGATTTTATTACTTAGCATTATTACTTTCCTGTGTTTTTGTTAAATAAATAGGGTTTTTTATCTCTTTCCATTTTCTCTGAGGAAATATTTCTTTCCCGAACCTGGTGGGGGAGGGGTGGCTGTAGCCTGCCTTCTATCAGAGGATATTTTCCTCCAAATTTGTCTCAAACTGGGACAGATGGACAGGTACTTAGTCATTAATATTTATGTTCTGGTTCCACATGGTCTTCTCTGCTTTGAAAAATTGAGAAGAATAGAAACAAAGAAAGGTGATCTATTCACAGGTGTATTTTAGTGTCCTTATTTTTAGGGAGGTCAGTGACCATGAAAGCTGATTTATAGCCTTAAAAATAAATATCTGTCTCTACTACCATATAATAAAAGGAATAGCATAAATGTTTTACTTTTATTCCCAGCACACCTTAGTTGAGCCTTTTTTGACATTATTGATAGCTCATGATTCTCTAGGCCCAGATCTAAACATTTGGAATGAGGGTTAAACATGAAAATTAAGCATCAAAATGTGTTAATCATGTGAGACTGAGCAAATCTACATCTTCATGGTTTTGCTTCATCTCTTTAAGTACATTTACACTAATGCAAGGTAGTGTAGTTCTAGAACATCCAAACTAGAGACACTGTAAACTGTTTCAGAACAGCATATATATATATATAACACAGTACATGACTTACACACATCATAACTTTAGGAGCACCACATTGCTAGCCCGGCTGTTATGGGTTAACTCTGATACACAGTTGAGCCCCATACAGCCACTCACTCACTCCCCCACAGTGAGAGTATAAAAGTAGGAAAAATCATGGCTTGAGATTAGATATCTTAATAGGTAAAGCAAAACCTGTGTCCTAAAGTAGAACAAAAAAGTTAATTTAGTACTTCCCATCAACAGACAGACATTTAGCGTTTGCTAGGAAATTAAGACCTCATCACACATAGCAGTTAATTGGGAAGACAGAGTCCATAACTCCAAATATCCCCCATCCTTTTTTTCCTCCGGCTTTATATGCAGAGCACGACAGTACATATCTGGTTACTTTTCCGATCTGTTGTCATTTTGCCTTCTTAGCCCATTGAGAAATGCTTTATTAGTGATTGAAAAGTTTATAGAAGTGATACATAATATAAAGAAATACAGGAAATAAAGAAATGTATGCCAAGTGCTATAAATAGCCAACACTATCAGCCCTATTAAATGAATCAATTTGAATCTTCTACAGGACACTTTCTATACTTGGAATAGATAATTTCTATTGTTTGTGTAATTTGTTCAGTTCTTTCTGCAGGACTTTTTAAGGTTCCGTAAATCCACTTCAGATTTAGCTGGCTATTTCAATTTTTTATTTTTAACTCTGTTCACCTCCATACTCTACTCACAGGAACGAAAAGTATTGAAACTATACTGTTCAGAAAGTTTGGCTATTGGAACAGTTGGGGAATTCCTTGTTAAACATTTAAAGAAAGAGGAAATAGCACATTAGTTTGAAGACTCCCCCAAGTTTGTTGTTGGGAATAGGACAGAATGCTAACTTCTGAAATCTTACTATTTTAAAAAAAGAGAAGTATCTATCTGTGAGGGCAACATCCAACAAGGATGTGTGGGAAGTTGTTAATTAGCTGGTAATGAGAGTGTAAAGTTTGCCTTTTGAACTCTGGTTTATTTGAATTGTCTGGAGGTTTGGGGATGCCTTTAGAGTTAGGGTTATTCATTCTAAGTTTAGGCAAACTCAACAGAATTTCTTTGATATGGAAATTGGGTAAGAAATTTATCGAGAACAAGATTTATCACAAGCTTGTCAGTATTCCCTAGATTTGATTGAGTTGGAAACTTACGCCACGATAGCCTTTTTTGTAGTATTCAGGTATTCCTTTCTGGCTGAAATGGAAAATATAAAATATGCTATTTGAAATTTAAAAAACCCAACCCAAAACAAACCAAAAAAAACCCCTCACAAAACCCTAAGAAATTCTGAAACTGTGAACTTAAAAGTTTTGCGCTGCTGTTAAAGGATAAGGGAAAACTTTGAGGTAATTCCGGTTTCATTGTCCCCTGGCTCTTTCTGATTTTTGTTGGACTGGTATGGGAGAAAGTGGAGGATTAATGGATTTTAAGACCTATTTAATTTGATCTCAAAGGAAAATTTAAGATACATCATGTGAATTTCCCAATATTTCATATGAAATCTGTGACAGAAGTCTAGAATTCCTGAGATCTAAGTCAATGCTTTAAGAACATGCCTATTTTTTACATCTTATGCCCATCTGCTGCCTCCCCAAGAAAAATCTTGTGATTTTGAGCCAAGTTCAACCTAGGGCAATGTCTGCTCTCACTTGGCTGAGAACAGACATAAACAGTGGTGTAAATTACCAGTTGAATATATCTTGATTAGAAAATTGGCCAAATTTGGTGGTAATTAACTTCTATGTTCAATCATAATTACGTATTTGTAATAAGAGTAATCAAGTTAAAATAATAAGAAAGAAAAAATAGCATTTGTCACCAATAAGTGAATAGAAAGTTTGAAAAGATGGGTAGATTTAGTCTGCATTTACATTTGCTGCTGAAGACAGACACCCCTTAAAAATCCTTAATTTTTAACTTGCTGAAAACTTTCATCAAGTGACATGAAAATTATGATAGCAGCTTCTGTAGGTAGTAGGCATCTCATCCCATAGTACTGTTTCTTGCAGAACAGTTACTAGTACTTATTTTTCTCTTGTATGTGTGCGATTCATATATCTACTGTGATGGAAAAGTAATATGTTTAAAAATAAATTGATACGCCTAGATATTAAAGAAAGCTCTTTAAAATGATGGAATAAAGTAAAAGCTCTGGCTCTCATTTGTATTAGTATGCCTGCCACTAACTGCAGTACATTAAATTCATTTTAGCTTTGATGGAAAAATTAATTTTGGCCTTGTTAGATGTACTAAGGGAAGGCAGGACAGAAAAAACAAGAGTATGGTGACTTCTACGTATGGATTTCAAAAGCATTTCAGGGATTTCAGTAAATAACTTTCAAGTGTCAAAATCAATTGAAACGGTGTGTCCTTAAAAATGTTTTTTAAATGATGCCTTACTTCACTGAGGTCCTGATTTAACAAAGCAAAGATGGTTTATTAAAGTTAAGTGCTACTAGTATTGATTTTTTGGTCTTAATACTTCTACCACTTCCCTAGCCCCAAGGAAATTTTACTTACTGAAGAGTTATATTAATTATCTTCATATTTTTTCACTGGTATTTTTGTGCGTGATTTCTTTAGACACTGAGAATTTTCCTATCCAGTATTCATGGTGAAGTCACAAATGTATGCGACCTTCCAATCCTGTTCAATATCTTTCAGCCCTGTTCAATACTGATGATCTGGTTGAGGGGATTGAGTGTACCTGCAGTAAATTTGCAGATGACACCAAACTGGGTGAGAGTGTTGATCTGCTGGAGGATAGGAAGGCTCTGCAGAGGGATCTGGACAGGCTGGATTGATGGGCCAAGACCAGTGATACGAGGTTTACCAAGACAAGTGCTAGGTCCTACACTTGAGCCACAACAACCTCATGCTTGGGGAACAGGCTTGGGAAAGAGTAGCTGGAAAGCTGCCTATCATAAAAGGACGTGGGGGTTCTGCTTGGCAGCCAGCTGAATGTGAGCCAGTGTGTGCCCAGGTGGCCAAGAAGGTCAATGACATTCTGACCTGTATGAGCAGGTCCAGGGAAGTGATTCTCCTCCGGTACTCAGCACTGGTTACGCCACACCTTGAGTAAGTACTCTGTCCAGTTTTGAGCCCCTCACTGCAAGAAGGACATTGAGGTGCTGGAGTGTTTCCAGAGTAGGGCAAAGGAGCTGGTGAAGGGTCTAGATGGTAAGTCCTATGAGGAACAGCTGAGGGAGCTTAGGGTTGTTTTGTCTGGAGAAAAGGAGGCTCAGGGATGACCTTATCACTCTCTACAACTGTCTGAAATGAGGTCGTAGCCAGGTGGGAGTCAGCCTCCACTCTAGGTAACAAGTGATAGGACAAGAGAATATAGCCTTATGCTGTGCCAGGGTAAGTTCAGGCTGGACATTAGGAAGAATTTCTTTACAAAAGGGATTATCAAGCATTGCAACAAGCTGCTCAGGGCGGTGGTGGAGTCATTGTCCCTGAAGGTGTGTAAGAACGGAATGGTCTGCCCAGGGAGCTGGTGGAGTCACCGTCCCTGGACGTGTTTAAGAAAAGACTGGATGGGGCATTCAGTGCCATGGTTTAGTCGATGAGGAGGTTTTATGTTAGGTCATAGGTTAGACTTGATGATCTCAAAGGTCTTTTCCTAGCTAGGTCATCCTGTGATTTCTGTGAAATAGTGCCTGTGGTCTAGTTGACATGGTGATGTGCGGTCAAAAGTTGGTATTCATGATCTCAGAAATCTTTTCTGACATAACTGATTCTGTGATTCTTTGATTCATCAGCATTTCAGTTTACAGTCTCATCAGACTGATCCAGCTACTCTGTGAAGATCTTGAGCTACCATAGCGTTACAATCCAAATCAACACAGAAGACCAAAGGAAACTAAGCCTCTGTGAATAAAACGGATCAAATCCAGAAAGGTTTGAAATATACTCAGAAAATATGATTAAAACTAAATGAGGTTAGATACTGGTGCCTGTAGTGGTTTGACACTGGTTAAGCACCAGGCACCATGAAAAACTATTCACTTACTTTCCTCTGCTATAGCTGAGCAGAGGAGGAGGGATTAAAACTTCATTTTCATGAGTGAGATAAGGATCAGGGGAAAAACACTTTAAGGCAAAACAGGTTCAAAACTTAAAGAATATAAAGAAAATTTATTATTGACAGAATTAAAAGTAAAAAGATATGAGAAACCAAAGCAAACTTTCAGAACACCTTTCTCTTCCAGTACCTCCCTCTTTCCATCAACCATGCAAGGAAGAAAACATGGGGTTTTGGTCAGTATTTCACTTCTTAAGAGTCTTTCTTTATGTTTAAGGAAAAGAGTTTCTTCTGCCATGCCGTGGCATCCTTCCAACGGGAGATAGTTCACTGCGAACTTTTCTAGCATGGTTTCGACCTTCACAAGCGACAGCCTGCCCAAGTCTGCTGCAATGAAAATCCCTTCCACAAATCTTGCAGTCTTCCTACAACTGCCCAGGGTGGGTCATAATAGTCCATGTGGTTTAGTCTAGACTAGGATGAGCTGTTCTAGCCTGAAAGCAAAGGCTCTCTTCTTCAATCTTTAAAAGCCTCTCAGAATCTATGTGCTCCAACTTGAGTACTCCTCTTCATGGGCTGCGCTTAGATTTCTGAGCCCCCCCCCCCCCGCCCCCCCAGGTACTTCATGATTTCCCGGGAAACAGCTTGTATTATAATTCTCACTATGGCTTGCGGGAGAATCTCAGTTCCAGTGCTAGGAGTGCCTCCGTCCTCTCCCTTCCCCCCCTGACCTCAGTATCGCCATGTTTCTTCTTCACGTGACCTTACTTTTTTTTTTTTCTGATTTGAAAGAAAGTGGGTGTCTGTAAGTTGCGGCTAAGAAGTTGATCTTGTCCAGGCTCCACACTGGGGTAAATACTTGTCGTATCTCTCACCGCCCTTTGCGTGGTGTTTCTGCTTGGTTCGGCACAAGCCGTGCCTGCTTCAGGAAAGGCGCGTCAGCACCACGTGGGCCACAGCAGCCTCAGAAGAATTTCGGCCACGCGGTTCTGGCCTTGCGGAGGGGCGAGGGGCGTTTCCCGGCCGCTCGGCTGCTCGTGGTGCCGGGGTGGGTCCTCGCGGTGGCCCAACTCTGGCCGCCAAGCCGGGAGGGCCTGGCGGCCCTCTGGGAGGGGCCCGTGGGCTCCCCCTCGCCACCTTTGAGAGGGAAGCAGGAAAAAAGGAACTTTTTGTGGTTTTTCCTTTCTTAAATACGTCATCACAGAAGTGTTGCCAGCATCTAATTGGGCTAGTAACCTGCTCATCATCATAACTTTTCAGCGATTGGCTCTGTGCTGGACACAGAAGCCTCAAGCAGCTTTTCTTTTTCTTTTTTTTTTCCTCTGCCCCCAAAGCCAAGTTTTGCAAAGCCACCATGATGCCAAAAAACTTGATATATTTTATTTAATACTAAAAGAGGCAAATAGAAAGAAAGCGAGAAGAAAGGAGAGAGGAAGGAAGGAAGGAAGGCAGGCAGGAAGTCTGAATATGTATAATTGTTTAAGGTGTGCCTGGGGTTGGACAGGGAGAGAGTGACATGGATTAGGTAGAAACATATCACTCTTCCAAGGGTCGCAATGATGTCTTGTTGCTCCCCTCCATCTGGTCTTCTTGGTGGTGAGGGTCCCCTGCCTCCCGCTGCCAAAAAGTATAGTATCCAGTGGATTAATATATGCTTGGGCCAGGTGTGTGATAAATACATATTATAATATTGGCTTTGCACAGATGCTTAAGTAGGTGCTATATGTTAAAGTAGTTTTACTATAAAGATATCATTTTGTAACAGTAACTAATGCTTTTTATTAGACTTAGACATGGTATTGAAATTGCTGACATAGTTATGCTTGTGCTAACTGAGCTGTCTGCTTGGCCGGATAACATCCAACCAACATATGATGAATATCCCTGCTACGGATACGTCAGCTATCAGGAACCACCATCTGCAGGACGGACATGCCAGCCATCAGGAATCAGCATCTACAGGATGGATATACCAATTATCAGGAACTACCATCTGCAGGAAAATATGGACAAAAACACATCTGGAAGTGATAACAAAAAGCTGACTAAGACTATAGCCAAGAAATACGCATGCTCTAAAAATGCAGACCAAAGGAAGGGCCATGCTAAACAGTTCTGAATATGTATAATTGTTTATGAATACGTATTAGTCTGATGCAATGGTAAGGGTATGTAAAGGGTATCTCCGAAACAGCAGGTGTGCTCTTGGCCGAGAGCCAAGAGTACCCGGCGCACTGTATCTTTTGCTTTATTATCTCTGTCTTTTATTATTAAACTTTTAAATCCTGACAGGAGAAGTGAACTTCATTTTTCACAAGTGGGAACGCCCATGTAACTCCCCTCCGGGGGGCCAGTTTTTGACACTGTCCCTTGCAACACTGCGGATCTATTGCATCCTGTTGAGGTGCTCTGGTGCAGGGTCTGGGGGCCCCTTTGGCAGAGGGAGGGGGGCTGTGATGGGCCATGACTGGCCTTCTGCTGTCCTTCACGTGAATACGGTTTTTCCCGGGGTGAAGGGGTCCCACAGCTGAGCTCCTCTGCACAGTGGAAGATGGGTGTTCTCTGCCTCTGACCAGAGGCTTTTTTTACCACCCAAAACCTCTCCTCCTCCCCGCTTTTGGTGTAGATATCTGTTCAAGCCTGGCAGTTGATAGCCCTGGGGCTGTGGTCTCCACCCCGAAGGTGCTAAGCTTGATCTCTCTGTGAATGTACTCACATTCTTCCCACAGCCCAGACCTAAGTCGCTTTATCTTACCTCCATCAATGAGCAGTGTAGGGCCTTAGTCAGGGCTTGGTGGTCTTCAGCTTCTGTTGTACAGTTTTGCTATAATAGGCAAAAGTCCTTCATGAAGATATTCAAGCCATAAATTACAACATTTCCATCACATTGTTGCATGCCTCCAACATGTAGTTGCATGCCAGTTGGGCTAGACCAAGAAAAGGCCAAGAGGAAAAAGTGTATCCCTTATTTGCTGATATTTTTCTGATTTGTTAGGCCACACTTACCTGTTTTGATTGAAAAGACAGCTTTATACTTTTAAATGTGTTTGGACTATTAATCAACCAGAAATTTATAGATATTAAATCTGCACAAGATTTTATAGAAAATGTTCACACAAACATTTTTTAAAATTTAGGGGGTGCTTAGATTCATGTTGCAAGTTGGTTTTGGATTTTTGTTCCCTTCCCAGGCAGATGTAGTATGTGCTTTTTCTTAATTTTCCTTAACGGACTTCAGAATCTTTTTTTAATGACTAATCAGCAAGGAAAAAATCCAACTAGATTATTATACAATGTGTACAGATAGTAAGGACACTCGAAATGTTGTAATCCAGAATGCCTCGGAGTGATTTAGAGTACTACCTTCTGTAGCAGGGGGTCTTGCTTCATGTTTGCCCAGTGGGCCATGCTGACCCATATAAAGTAGGAAAGGCAGGGGCTGCAGCCATTTTCTTATTGTATTGGAAACAATACAATGCTAGACCATCCTGAGATCTGTGATATATTTTAATTGGTGAACAGCATTAAATGTATTAAAGATTTTAATTAATATTGCTAAAAATATTAAAAAATACTTAACCGGGAAAGTTTGGTCCTTTTAGTATACCTCCCTCCATGTTCATCTGCGCAGGATTAACCACAGTACAGCCCTCATTTTGGACAAATCAAAGCATAAACATTCTCCTTCTGCTTCAGAGTATTTTCTTTATTATTTTCATTCCAGCCAGGCATTTTCCCATCTAAAATTCTTCCTCATATATCTCATGCCAATATCTGCATATTGGTAGATTATGTCTTTGAGGGACTCTCCCACAGCAGATGAATTCTGAAAGGTGACTTCCTAAAGAATTCTACCTACTGTGGAATTTTGTGATTTTTCTGCAAAAAGAAAGTTTGTTGTTTTTTTTTTTACTTAATGACCTTTCCTGCACACCAAGTCTTGGGATATAAGCAGGAGTCTTTCTGGATTGTGATTCTTTAGTATAGATTCCACAACAGAAGCTTAGTAAGGAATTCTGTGAGTAATTGGTGAGACAGTAACAACCCATAAACACTCCGAAGAGGAAAACAAATATTTGTCATGTCTGCATGGGAATGTTTCACTTAGGCTAGCCTGAAATGCTAAGAGCTAAAAGGTATTTGTACACATTCATTTAGGCGAATGAGTCTGTTATCAAGGATTTAAACTTTGACAGACTATCCCATCCCCTGGATTATTTCCATACAGACATTCAGTACATTCAAGAGTACTTTTGCAAGTTTAGGGACCATATTTGCAGGTCTGCTCCCCCTATAAAGGTTGGACAGAGGGCTGTGTGGAAGCAATGGTGCTGTATGCACCATTGCTCAGATATGCTCAGTTCAGCTTTTACAAAGTACAGCAAGCAGAATGGGCAGAAGATGAACTCTTCATGCAATGTATAGTGGTGTACTTTGTTCTGCTATTAATCTCACAAGTAGAAATAACTTAGGTAACTCATTTGGAGGTCACAGTGAAGAGCTGAGCCAGAACAGGGAATTTGCCACGGTTTTGTGTTATCCTAAATACTTGTTATTCCAAGCACATTACCTTATCCACTTTATTTTTTTGTTTTACTTCTGTCTTCAAAGGAGTCAAAGACATGTACTCTCTATATATGCAGAACTGACAAGAGTTCATGTTTTTGGGGTTTTTTTTGCTACAGAGATTACCAAATATTCTTTCACATATACAGTGATCAGCTCCATTTACTTGCCAAGAAAGTGCTATTGTTGGTAACTGCTTTTCAATGCAGAACTGCTCTGATAGTTGTTGGTTTCCTGTCTCTCCAGTTAGCTTTGACTTTTAGTCAAAGCTTTACTGTGCTGTGTTTCTCTCATACTGTGACTGAAAACACTGCGCACACAATGTCCAAAGATTTAATTGAGCACATTTCCAGCTAAACTGCTGTATTGAACCTTTCCATTAAGAGTGTTATGTCATGTGACTGCTTGTGTTGCTATATGAAGTGTGGGTAGTTAAGGCAAATGCCTCAACAGCATGGAACTACTTGTATACTGGGTGTGTGGGGCGGTGGTCAGGGAACAGAGGTCACATAGTTTATATATTCTCCTAGTATTTAGTTTTATGGCTAATTAATTTTATAACTGAAAGACAGATCTGTGTTTAGAGCAAGTTGCAATTCATGAAAAAGTAGTTTTAGTAAAATACATTATTCCAGGTGGACAAAGTTAAGCTATTCGGACAGCATATTTAAACAAGCAAAAAAAGCCAGTTGAAAAAATTTTCTTGATTACTTTGCCATACATGAGTTAGATGTTGACTCCAACTTAACCCAGACATTAATGAAGAAATAATTCAAACAATATTTGTTGTTATTATTAAAAAAAAAAATGCAAACCCACATGTTTGAGGCCCCAACTTCCAGAGAAACGTAAGAGAATTACGTTCTCATTACATCATCAGTATTTCTGCAGAATGGCCAATTCTTGGCCATAGCTGAACCAGATTGCTCCAAATTTAAATGTGCTTCTGTGCAATATTTGACAAGGATGTTAGGATTGTAACTGGTTACAGTACACTCAACTTGCACAATTACTACATACTATGTCTACTAGTGAACTTAATTGTGTAAACATTTCTTGGAGATTTGGATAGAGCAAAAACTGGATTTTACTCTCTTGTCTTGTGCTGTAATGAATCACAGTCCATTATATTAGTAACCACAGACATCACGGAAGTAATTGATTCTAGTTCCTGTTTAAAGAGTATTACACTGCATATGTAGATAGTGCTTAATTTATTTCCTGTTACTGCACTCTAATTGTAACATCCTGACTCTCTGTAATTACTAGGCCTGATAAAAATATTCCTACTTTTTCAGAGAAAGTCAAAGCCAAGAAGGCTAACTTTTTAGACATGTTAAAACTTTCTGTATTTTCATAGAACCACTACGACTTTTAATTTCAAGAAAAACTGATCTATACTTCAAAGCTGCTAAATTAAAATTGGAAATCTGAAAGTACATCCACTTAAGGTTCTTCTCTGCAATCTATAAAGAATTATAGCTTCTAAAGCAATGACTCATAATATGGATAAAATCCCATTCCAACCCCTTCCTCACCCCTAGGTGAAGATTAGGTTCCTTTTACCCTTTAGCCCCAATAAGAAGGCAAAGTAGGATACAGAACTTCTAAGTTCTACTCTACCATCTCCTTCACTCATTTTCTATTCGTGAGAAATTTCCTGTCTAAGTTACTTTTAGGCGACTTACTGAATTGCTCCAAACTGAGCCTAGAGACACTTCCGAGACAGAGTCAGAGAAGCGGGTATTTGCTTTATTCAGTGCTGGGTGCGTGGGGGATTGCCCCTCCTAACACGCACACCAAGCACATGACAAATTACAATATATGGTTGCATTTCATGCATGTTCATTACATTTCTTAGAAAAGGGGTGGTTTTGAAAATGATTTCTTAGAACTGATTATTATCATTAGCATACGTGAAGCGCAGGCACACTGCTCTCTGGTGGTCGCACTGAGGAAGGCTCTGAGTCTTCCTCCGTGGTCGTTTCCATGAAGGCCGACAGTATTCTTTGCATTGCACTTTTCACCTTCTTTCCTAGGCATGCTCAGTCTCTTGTTGGCTGGTTCAGCAGTTTCTATACTAATTTCAGCAAGTTTTGTTCTTCATTTCTTGCAAGTTTTCTTCCTTATTTCTTGCCAAGTTACAAGTGTTTTAGGCTTGTCCTTAGTATTTGCTAACTTCAATGTTTGCTACTATGTATCTTATGCATACACAAGTGCAATGATTTTAACCCATTATTCTCCCCCCTCCAAATGACTGAATGGCCTAAACATCAAAATGGCCTATTGAGCATTTTTTAGTTTTTGCTCAACTGATGCTTAGATTTTGGCTAAGCTAGCTCAAGCCAAGACTTGATGGATACCGGGAACAGTGCCACTAGGTCAAAGCAAGAGCATCATGTAGTCAGGACAGGTGGCCAGAAAGAGTTACAGGGCCATTATGCAGCAATTGTCACCTGCAAAATTATTGTCTCCTGTGGAAATTATGTTTTCTCTGACAGTGTCATCAGAATCCACTAACTTATGGAAACTGTAGATACCACTCCTCTAAATTGGAAGGTATAAAATGTCAGCTAGCCCAGAAAACTTTTGAAGTGGATCCAACAGCAGCTAGACTCCTGGGGCTTTTGTGCTTCCTCATGTCACCCAGACATCATCTGCATTGTGACAAAGATGGAAGGATGAACATTATCACCTTTAGCTAGGTAAATAATTCCTTTTTCTTTTCCACAGAAGTGCATGATCTTAAGGGTTATGGGTTATAAGTTACGAAACCCTATGACTTGAAATGGTGAATAAGTGAATTCATGTGATATACTGCTCTGAAAAAAGGAAATTGAGCCCCTGTTTATCATGTTTAGTTGCTGTGTTTCTTAATGGGCTCATGAAATAAAGTTTAAATCACAGAGTAGATTGTGCTACAAATTGGAGCGATCCAAATGGACCATGACTGCACTTTCAAACAAAGCATTAAGATTATAACCTGAAAGAAAAACACTTCCTATAAGATATTTTCATATCTACTCACTGTTCAATAAACAGCCCATGAATAAGAATAATTACTCTGACACTAATTGAAATTAAATTCTGAATAAATTTAACACAAATTGAGATTTGAGTAATAATTAGCTTAATGGCACTGAAAAAATAGTAAAGAAATGCTTAGTCTTAATTGCATGTCTTTCTAAGCCATGTAGTGATTAAAAGAATTTAAAAGTAGAACTTCAGTGTTGCTTTTGCATAATGAGGAAATTTAAGCTAATGAGAAGGCCAATATAAAATATTTTTTCTATCATTCAAGGAAAAATGTTTGACTGAACGATATTCTCCTGGAAAAAAATTGCGTATGCCCTAAACAGAGACATGTGAAATAAGTACTATCATCATTGCAAAGGTGCCATAAATTTGTTAAGTAAGCTTTTCTTCCTATGCATTCTCCCAGTTTGAAGCTGGAAATGTTGAATACTAAAGATACTTGGACTTCTTGTACTTTTTTGAAGCAAAGGCTAAGTAGAGGATTAATTAAGTAGGTGTTGATTTAAGGAGACAAAGGGGTATTCAGACTGTTCTCCATGCTCATATTTTCAAAGGTGGTATGTCATGTATGGGATTCAGAAATATCAAACAAGGTTCGGAATTCAATTCACCTAATTTCAGTGGAAATCATATACATACTCTGTTGAAGGACATTTCAAAAGCCAATTATAGAAGCACATGCATTCTTATATTGTTAACTCACTTTAAATATCTTGCCTAAGGCAATTAGCAAGCACAAATCTATTAAGTAATAGCAGATTAGTTTCCATGTTGTTTTAGTTTCCCTTTACTCCACTCTGTGTCTCCATTTATATTTACTTCATTCTTGTGTTTACTGTTGGAAATAACTGGATCTTGTAATTTCAAAAGAGTGTGTTTGCTAGTGGTAGAGATTTAGCAAGGTCCTCTCGTTCACAAAGACTAAAACTTCAAATTACATATGCCAGAAAGAGAAGAATTTAAGGGCAACAGGAAAACATTTTTAACTTTTCCTGCTCCCGAGGCTCTGTATGCAAGGTGTAGTTGGTAGAGGCTCGTCAACTAGGCAAAAAACTACAGCAAGGATAGTGCATGCAGAGACTCAAGGTATCAGAACTGAGATGCAGCAGTAGCTGCTGAAGAGACCGAGAGGCAGAAGTCACATTCATTAATTGATCTCTTTTGGGAATACTTGGCAAAGTGCTGTTACAATTGAATTTAGCACTCTTCTGTGCTTAGTTCATTGTAAAGTATCAGCAGAAAAGAAACTTCAGATGTATATTCTGCTTGCTAACACGTAGATAGTGCATGTCCTACTCCAAAAGTAGTCACATACAAGCTGCTACCTGACTATGAATGATAGAATTATGTCTTGACATTTCTTCCACATATAAAGTTCAGGAACTTTATAAAGATGCATGTTACTATTTGTGCCCGTAGATATCTTTGGGGGTAAAAATCTGCATTTTATTCAGGAAACTGTTGTGACTAAATTGTGTAGCCCTGCTACTTTTCAGTAGGAAGACTTTATTTCTTTTTTGTAATTAAATTAATACGAAATAGCTCTTAAAAATGTAAGTATGTTACATCTGAGTTATTTTTTCCTTATTCTCATGTAAATGTTATTAAATTCTGAAATAATGTATTTTCCTAAATTATTTGGTAGTCCTTATACATCTTTTCCTTATGTGAGGTGATCCCTCTGTCTTTCCTTAGATGTATGTTGAAATAAATAGAAAATTATTGGAGAGGCTGCCAGGGTATCTGTAATTTTTCACTGGAACCTGAGTAAACTTAGTTATGTAATAAAGTACCAGGTGTGATTCTTTCTTTCAAGTTGAAATGACAAAGAATTTTTATGAAAGAGTATTCTATTGCTTTACACATTTGTCTTTTAAAATGATGTGTGCACATACAATCTGATCATCAGAACTGAATAATTTTTATTCTTTGTTTTAAGGGAAGGCATGTTTTGCAAACAAGAGATTTTCACACATTGGGGTTAAAACATAGTATATTCCAACACTGAAAGAAATTAAGATTTTTTAAGACTTAGAGAGGTAACTGCAAATTCAACTGACATTTTTGACCTATTCAATAACCCAAATTGACTCATTGACTCACTTTTGTGAGAATCATAGGTGCCTGTGAGACCAAAGTCTCATAAATGTAAATATCTGGGACATAAATGACTAAATGATAATGTCTTCATGTGGATAATGTATAAATTGTGCATATGTGGAATTAAACGGATTATTTACTTTCTTTATTGGTTACAGTTTCCTGAAGGAGCCCTGAAAGGTGAATTTTATGATTGAGATAGTGAGATTCTACCCTGCTCCTTGCTCATTCCTGAAGAAAAATGATTTATTGTTTTATTTTATCTTACTGCCAATACCAATTCATATTGAGCCAATAGAAACATTTCTGGCAAAATGAACTTTCATCAAAGAATGCTATTTTGTCATAATGTTTGGAAAACACTCCAAAGTTGGTTTTTTTTTTTCTGCTTAAGTAAAGAACATAATTCAAAACTCAAAGTTTGTTGTAAGAAAGAAGAACCAACCCTGCTCAGCAGCCTCTGCTGTTGTGCTTTTCTGTTTGTAGTTTTTCTTAGACCATTCACTGCCCATTTTGGGTTGAGGAGGCAAGAAGAGAAAATGGGTCTTTTTCTGCCAACATATAAAAATTGTCTGGTGCCCTCCTAGCATTTCATCTTCAGGCATTGAGAGTTTATTGCAGAATTATTGCTTTCAGAGGAAGAAGAATAAAGATTTTTTTCCCCTTTTAATATTGATTTAGTAAAATCAGAAGGAAAAATCAGTTGCCTTGAGTTCTTCAGGAGGCTGGAAGAACTAGTCTTAAAGTTTTGATATTCTTCCAGGATTTTAAAAAGCTGTTTAATGGAAACTATGTGTAGGGCAGAGTGGGGTTCATTTTTGTTTCTGGAAAAAAAGTTTGAGAGAAGTCATAAGGAGAATTTGCTAGTTAGGCTGTTGGAAATCATGATATGGTCTGTATTATGACTACTGCCTGTAGCGGAATCTCAGAATGACATATTGAACCATAAAAGATATAGTAGAACTCAAATGTGTGTATAAAGTTTGTTGCATGACGGCCTTGTTGCCTTTGTAAAATCATGACTCAGGCCTGTCACTTCAGCTAAGTAGAAAAGGACTGCGGGAAAGAGACATAGCTGAATTAAGGGCAGAAAAACATGCTGTGTGACCATCGCGTGCTCACATCGTGGTGTATGGTGGTTGGTTGAAGTATGTTTGTTGTGCTTTAAAACTATGTAAACAGATAAGCAGCTAAGTGCTTAAAAAGGCTGGGTTTTTGCAATGAAGGGGCTTTCCTTTGTACTTGCCTGGGGACTCCACGTCGCTCATTATTGCAACAAAAGTCTTCTCCCAGGATTTGTCTTTTAAATAGAAAATAATTTACTTGCATTTTGAGCCTTAAATCCAAGCATTTGGTCTTACTGAATGTCTTTAAAACTCTGACAGCTAATCTTCCCATTTCTTTTAGATGTTTTGAACTTTCCTCTGGCCCTTGGGGCTGCTTGCAAGAACTTTCTGACCCAAAGCTTTTTCGGGCTCTTAGTGGTTAAAAATCATCTGGAGTTGCTGTGACAGTGATTTGGGGTTTTTTTTTTAGTTAATCTGAAAAGTGGCTTCATATCAAGTCACAGTTTTCTGGATAAAAGTAGTCTCAAATCCCTGGATGCAAATTAGAAAATGTGAAATTTGGGTGTAAATTCTATGATTTGGACCTGTATTTTTACAATATACATTTACCTGACCAAGCTAAAAGCTAAGTTGTATATAGTGTATAGTATATGAAGAAAGGTGTGAACTACATATAGGAAAATACCCAGGTCCTGTGCTTGGGTCACAACAAGCCTGTGTAGCACTACAGACTTAAGACAGAGTGGTTGGAAAGCTGCCCATCAGAAAATGACTTGGGGGTGCTGGTTGACAGCAGCTGAACATGCGACAGCATATGCCCAAGTATCCAAGAAGGCCAATGGCATCCTGGTCCGTGTCAACCATAATGAGGCCAGCAGGACCAAGGCAGTGAATCCTCTTGTACTCGGCACTGGTGAGGCATGTCGCAGCTTGTTGTGGCTGCCTGGGGTGGCATGGCCACAAGCAGGATGGCCGGAGAGCATCTCTGCCGAAGCCTGGGGTGCCCGGCCTCACCTCTGAAGGCTGGTCACTGCGCTTTCCCTGGTTGGGGGAGCCATAGGCTAGCTCAGGTTTCGGCTGCTCCTGCAACACAGCAGCGGCAAAGGAGGTGAGAAGATGGTCTCTGCATGGTGACCTCAGGAGATCTTTATTCACATGGTGACCAGAAGCAAAGACCAGAGGCAAAGACCCGGAATGTGAAAGGGTCTGGGGTTTTGTACATGGGGGTGGGGGGGCAGAGAGAGCACACAGGCCAGTGGTCTCAGGGCACAGGGGCAGTACATGGGCGGAGTTGGGGTACAGAAGCCAATAGGAAGGACCTGAGGGAGAGGCCAGGACTAGGGGCAGGGAAGGCAGGACAATGCGGGAAAGGAATACATATAAGGAAGAAAAGGGGTGGGGAAATACATTGCTTTTCCAGGGAGGAGATTGCAGCCTCTGGCCACTTCATGAGGATGCACCTCCAAAGTGGTGTTCATTTTTACATCACTACGAGAAAGACACTGAAGTGCTGTAGGGTCTCCAGAGAAGGGCAATGGAGCTGGTGAAGGGTTTGAAACATAGGTGTTGAGAGGAGTGCCTGAGGGAGCTTGGGGTTGTTTAGCCTGGAGGAGTTTCAGGGCAGACCTTATTGCTCTCTACAACTGGCTGAAAGAAGGTTGTAGACAGGCAGGAGTCTGTGTCTTCTCCCAGATATCAAGTGACAGGACAAGAGGAAATGGCTTCAAGTTGCTCCAGGGGGATTTTAGAATGGCTATTAGGAAAGATTTCTTCATCTAACAGGTTATCAAGCATTGGAAAAAGTTGCTCAGGGAAGTGGTTGAGTCACCATTCCTGAAGGTAATGAAAAGAAGTGTAGATGTTGTACTTAGGGACATGGTTTAGTGTTGGACTTGGCAGTATTAAGTTAATGGTTGGACTTAAGGATTTTATAGGTCTTACTCAAACTAAATTATTCCATGATTATATATAACCTCCTAAAGACACTGTTAATTGCTTCTTTCATGTATGCTCCCTCTTCCTCTTCTAAAAGACCTTTTAAATGAAGAGAAGTAAGTTGTGTCATATTAAGCAGACAATGCTGCAGTGCTGCTCACCAAGTTCTTTTTTTTCTGTGTTAGCATGACCATGGAGATGGGCATTTGCTACAGAGGAGACTAACCTGGATACTAATTGTGTGTAATACAAAAATAAAACGGCCCTTGATTCAAGATTAGGTTGTTCATACAACAAAGTTTCAGAAACATTTGCTGGCTTCATAGTTAGCTGCAGAAACTGGTTTTGGGCTATAAGGCCCCAAAAAACTCACCTGATGAGACTTTTAAAAGAGCTTATAGTTGTTCATGTACTCTGAGTTAGACACATGGTAGAAATACTGACAAGATACTGTCAAGAGGTCAAAACAACAAGAAAAACTTTACCAGCAACTTCAGAAAATCAAGGAAACTTTGGCAAAAGTGCAACATTCAATCAACATAAAATGCTTCTCAAAGCATTAACTTTGTCCATTCAACTTTTCAAATGCAAAGCCTGTTTGATTTTAAGCTACTCAAAAATTGAAGGAAGAAGGAATTAAAAGAAGAAGAAAACAGAAAGGCAGAAAAGATATAAAAAACCCCAAATATAGTTACCACTCATGATTCCAGTGGTGTTCAGCTAACAGAAGTTCCGAGAGGAGACAGGGTCAAGATGTGCTAACCACATGTTAAGCCTCAAATACCCCTTGGCCTTCTTGGGCCCTTCCCCCAGGTGGGAATTCTGGTCATTTGGCCGCTTAGAAGCTGGGTTAGGGGCACCAGAGGTGGGTGTGGAGGATTGCCTTCAGTGTGCCAGGGACTGGCAGGCTCTGACAGGCTGGGATACTGGCTCTAGGGGTGGGGGTGTAGAAGGCAGATAGCTGCCTCACCAGGGCAAAGCCCCACCTGCCCCTTCCCCCCAATGCATGCATCTCAGAATGTCTTGAGACATCAGTATTTCCAGTCTTTCATGTGGGCTCAGTACACTTATGGGACATTTATATTTTCTAGTCCATATTTGATCAGAATCTTTTTTTTTGGGGGGGAGGGAGGGGGGCAGAAATGAGGACGGAAGAGAGAGAAGCTGGAATTCAGATTGATGCTTGGATTGGAAAAGATTCCTATGAGTGGAGTGTATTCAGCCTGTTACTTTAATTGCCAGTCAGTTATCCTATGCTTCTTTGTCAGACAACTGGTTTTGCAATATTTAGAAGGTACTGTTTTGTTCTGTTGCAAAATATTTTTTGCATAAGGGAAGCAAAGAATTCAATAAATTAAGTCTATATGAAAGCCAGGTCAAGAAGAAGCACTGCAGTAGCAACTTGGAGCTGTGCTGCCACTAGTTTAAAAAAAAAAAAAANCTAGGGGCAGGGAAGGCAGGACAATGCGGGAAAGGAATACATATAAGGAAGAAAAGGGGTGGGGAAATACATTGCTTTTCCAGGGAGGAGATTGCAGCCTCTGGCCACTTCATGAGGATGCACCTCCAAAGTGGTGTTCATTTTTACATCACTACGAGAAAGACACTGAAGTGCTGTAGGGTCTCCAGAGAAGGGCAATGGAGCTGGTGAAGGGTTTGAAACATAGGTGTTGAGAGGAGTGCCTGAGGGAGCTTGGGGTTGTTTAGCCTGGAGGAGTTTCAGGGCAGACCTTATTGCTCTCTACAACTGGCTGAAAGAAGGTTGTAGACAGGCAGGAGTCTGTGTCTTCTCCCAGATATCAAGTGACAGGACAAGAGGAAATGGCTTCAAGTTGCTCCAGGGGGATTTTAGAATGGCTATTAGGAAAGATTTCTTCATCTAACAGGTTATCAAGCATTGGAAAAAGTTGCTCAGGGAAGTGGTTGAGTCACCATTCCTGAAGGTAATGAAAAGAAGTGTAGATGTTGTACTTAGGGACATGGTTTAGTGTTGGACTTGGCAGTATTAAGTTAATGGTTGGACTTAAGGATTTTATAGGTCTTACTCAAACTAAATTATTCCATGATTATATATAACCTCCTAAAGACACTGTTAATTGCTTCTTTCATGTATGCTCCCTCTTCCTCTTCTAAAAGACCTTTTAAATGAAGAGAAGTAAGTTGTGTCATATTAAGCAGACAATGCTGCAGTGCTGCTCACCAAGTTCTTTTTTTTCTGTGTTAGCATGACCATGGAGATGGGCATTTGCTACAGAGGAGACTAACCTGGATACTAATTGTGTGTAATACAAAAATAAAACGGCCCTTGATTCAAGATTAGGTTGTTCATACAACAAAGTTTCAGAAACATTTGCTGGCTTCATAGTTAGCTGCAGAAACTGGTTTTGGGCTATAAGGCCCCAAAAAACTCACCTGATGAGACTTTTAAAAGAGCTTATAGTTGTTCATGTACTCTGAGTTAGACACATGGTAGAAATACTGACAAGATACTGTCAAGAGGTCAAAACAACAAGAAAAACTTTACCAGCAACTTCAGAAAATCAAGGAAACTTTGGCAAAAGTGCAACATTCAATCAACATAAAATGCTTCTCAAAGCATTAACTTTGTCCATTCAACTTTTCAAATGCAAAGCCTGTTTGATTTTAAGCTACTCAAAAATTGAAGGAAGAAGGAATTAAAAGAAGAAGAAAACAGAAAGGCAGAAAAGATATAAAAAACCCCAAATATAGTTACCACTCATGATTCCAGTGGTGTTCAGCTAACAGAAGTTCCGAGAGGAGACAGGGTCAAGATGTGCTAACCACATGTTAAGCCTCAAATACCCCTTGGCCTTCTTGGGCCCTTCCCCCAGGTGGGAATTCTGGTCATTTGGCCGCTTAGAAGCTGGGTTAGGGGCACCAGAGGTGGGTGTGGAGGATTGCCTTCAGTGTGCCAGGGACTGGCAGGCTCTGACAGGCTGGGATACTGGCTCTAGGGGTGGGGGTGTAGAAGGCAGATAGCTGCCTCACCAGGGCAAAGCCCCACCTGCCCCTTCCCCCCAATGCATGCATCTCAGAATGTCTTGAGACATCAGTATTTCCAGTCTTTCATGTGGGCTCAGTACACTTATGGGACATTTATATTTTCTAGTCCATATTTGATCAGAATCTTTTTTTTTGGGGGGGAGGGAGGGGGGCAGAAATGAGGACGGAAGAGAGAGAAGCTGGAATTCAGATTGATGCTTGGATTGGAAAAGATTCCTATGAGTGGAGTGTATTCAGCCTGTTACTTTAATTGCCAGTCAGTTATCCTATGCTTCTTTGTCAGACAACTGGTTTTGCAATATTTAGAAGGTACTGTTTTGTTCTGTTGCAAAATATTTTTTGCATAAGGGAAGCAAAGAATTCAATAAATTAAGTCTATATGAAAGCCAGGTCAAGAAGAAGCACTGCAGTAGCAACTTGGAGCTGTGCTGCCACTAGTTTAAAAAAAAAAAAAAGAATGAAACCTGCAGGCTTTGAAAGGTTTTAGCAAATATCACTACTCTGGTGGGATGAAAAGCAACAGAGGAAGTCAGCAAGACTTTGGGTCACTGCTATAATTCACTGGATAGTGCAGAATCAATATTGCTGGCCCAGTGAGAGGCAGCATTGCGCTTTTTTGTTCCTCTTTGACCTAAGTCTAAGACACAGAATAATACCAGTTTTCATTCTTCACTTATATAGATTTTCAAGACAGAAAAAGTCTTAATTTCATTCCTCAGTGCCTCTCTAATCAGGCTAAACACAATAGACTTCTTGCATTACCTCCCCATACTTTTACTCTGTTTTCTTCCTGTAGATTACAGATACCAGGTTACAGTGGAATTTGTTCTTTAGCATTTTGATTTTAATTTCATTTGTTAATTAAAATGCTGCTGTGCATGATTGAGAAACCTCATCAACTCCAAAGTTAATTGCTTTTCTGTCACTAGAAACTTGTTGTGAATGAGTGTTCTAAAATTCTGAGGTGTTCTTTTTTGAAAGTGTCTGAGTCGTTAGAACTTAACGCTGCTTTTTGCACCCTGGCATGCAATTAGTCAGGCATAACGAATTTCTGAATGAAAGCTGTCAGCTGTGGCAACAGCACAGAATGGAAACTCTGTGTTTTTATTTCAGACGTGATGTCTGTCTTGTCTGAGTCTCCTGAAATTCTATCATGAATGTCTTTTTGCAGGGCAGTTTGCTCTTTTTGCAGCTAAGAAAAGTAATTGAAGTGCTTTCTTATGTGCAGAGCAGAAAAGTCTTTTCCTTCAGCTGGGCCAATGCCTGTGTCATGAAGGTTAAATTCAGCAAACTTCAATGGTGACTGTCAGTCTTCACACTGAGAATGAGACTTCAGGATTGTATTTGTTTCCAGTTCTGTTCCCAGGAACTCTGTCTCATCCAGAGGTACAGTTGTGTGCAGGAAGGACATAGTATTTGCATGTTAGTGTGACTGTAATGGAAAATTCCTCACAAACAGGAAAGGAAGCATACCACTAAACACAGGAAATGGAAATTTTGATATTACTCTTGGGGAGGATGATTATCTTCTGGGAGGATGATGAGCAATTTGAGAATTTACGGATTAGGATTAAATGGCAGACTGGCAAGGGTGACACTGTTGTGTGGCTGAGACACTGAACACTTTGCTTCAGTCTTCACTGCCAGGGCCAGACCTCAGGAAACGCTGACCCAATAGATGAGGGAGAAGGTCTAGAGGAAGGTGGACTTTCCCTTGGTTGAGAACAATTGGGTTAGAAACCATTTAGTCAAACCTGACATCCAACAGTCCATGGGCCCTGATGGGATACACCCACCAGTGTTGAGCGAACTTGTGGACATCATTGTTAGGCCACTCTCAGTCATCTTTGAAAGGGCATGGCAGTCTGGAGAGGTACCTGAGGACGTGAAGACAGCAAGTGTCACTCCAGTCTTCAAAAATGGCAGGAGGGAGGACCCAGGGAACTGCAGTCTAGTCAGCCTCACCTCAATCCCTGCATGTGGAAGACAAGAAGCTGATTAGTCAGGATTGATTCACCAAAGGGAAATAATGCTTAACCAATGTGATCGCTTAATACAATGGGAAAAGTGGCTGGATAGATGAGGGAGAGCAGTGGTTGTTGTCTACCTGGATTTCAGCAAGGCTATTGACAGTCTCAAGATATCCTCAAGGGAAGTGGGGGTTAGGTAAATCTACACTGTACAGTGTTGAGAACTGACTGAACAGCAGGTATCAGAGGGTTGTGATCAGTGGCACAGGGTCTATTTGGAAGCCTGTAGCTAGTGGTGCTCCCCAGGGGTCCAGTACTGGCTCCAGTATTTAACTTACTCATCAAAGGCTTGGTTAAACAGGTAGAGAGCCTCCCCAGCAAGTGTGTTGATGACAAAATCTGGGAGGACTGGCCAATACCCAGAGTGCTGGGCAGCCATTAAGAAGGACCTCAACAGCATGGAGAGATCGGCAGAGTGGAATTCTGAAATGCAGCAAAGGCCAGTGTGGTACCCTGCATCTGGGAAAGAATAACCCCATGCACCAGTACAGACTGGAGGCTGACCTGCTGGAAAGCAGCTCTGTGGAGAAGAACCTGTGGGTCCTGGTGGACAGCAAAAGTCAGAACTGTACCCCTGTGGACAAGAAGGCCAATGGTATCCTGGGGTGCATTGAAAAGAGCATTGCCAGCACGTCGAAGGAGGTGATCGTGCCTCTCTATTCTGCCTTACTGAGGCCTCATCTGAAGTGCTGTGTCCAGTTCTGGGCTCTTCACTACAAGACAGACAACGAGATCCTGGAGCAAGTCCAGAGGAAGACAACAAAGAATATGAGGGGACCGGAACAACACTTACGAGGAAGGGCTGAAGGAGATGGGCCGGTTTATCCTGGAGAAGAGATGACTGAGAGGGAACCTTATCAATATCTCTAAGTATCTGAAGTATTTGAAGGGAAGGTGTTAAGAGGATGGAGGCAGGCAGTTCTCAGTGGTGCTGAGAAGGATGAGAGACAATGGGCAGAAACTGATGCACAGGAAATTTTATCGGAACATGAGAAAGACCTTCTTTACTGTGAGGGTGACTGAGCACTGAAACAGGTTGCCCAGAGAGGTTGTGGAGTCTACTTCCCTGAAGATATTCAAAAACCATCTGGACATAATCCTGAGTATCATGCTCTAGGAGACTCTACCTGAGAAGGGATGTTGGACTAGATGACCAACTGTGATTCCTTCCTACCTTACCCATTCTGTGATTCTTTAATCATGACTCTGACAGTGATTAAAAGTCTGTTCCAGCCATGGACTATAACATATTTTTTTAAAGCCCAGCTCTAAGCACATATATGATTAATGTACACGGACTCGGCCGAAGGACAACTTTTGTTTTGTTGAATCCAATAAGTGGATAATTGTAAATAGCCTGTTTTGAATGGGCACACTGCCTTCACAACAAAAAGTGGGCAACCATACTGGTTAGGCCCTTTCCACTGTCTGGCTAGTATTTGGCAGGCTCACTACAGTGAATGCTGTTTTGACATCTTGCTTTGACAGACTTGATGTCGCAGAGTCCATGTGCTGATGGAAGGAAATAGCACTGATTATCCTCCACCAGATACCTGTTCCAAACACACATGAGCCAAACGAGCCAGCTCTCTAGTCAGAAAAATCTAGAAAAAATGCAGATAGAAGATTTCTAACCCCTGCCCCCGTGTTCTGGATCTAGGAGTAGGATTATGAAATAAAGCTGTTTCATTTTTTCTAGTAAATGCCAGCCTTTCATGGCTAACTGGCTGGCCTCTTGGTGCAATGTGTTATTGTTCGTTCCCATATGAAACCATGCTGGATGGAATTAGGAATGTGGGGCTAAGTGCCAAAGAAAACATTTCTGTGGCCTAAAAACCTGCCACCACTCAGCACCTGTCTGGGCATGAATTGAACATTGTAGCACTTGACCCATGGCAATCAGACTGAGAGATGTGTGAAATTTCTAGCTGTGTATTCTCAGTACTTGTACACCCTCCTGGGAAAACACCATATGAAGCACATTAGCTTAACCCCTTTTGTGGAAAGCAGGCAGCCTAAAGTGAGGCTTGCTCACTTACTTTTCCACCTCTTGTTCGTGGAAAATGGGTAGAAGTAAAACACTTGCAAATCAATGCAAATTCCTGTTAGGTTAGGGGCACTGGAGGATGATGGAAACTGGGGAAATAGGGAAGGAATAGGAGAGAGAGAGATGGATTTCAGCCTAGAAGTGCACATTATATTCAGTTCACTATAATGCTTCAGTTAGCATTTACTTCTTACAAAAAAATTCTATTTGTAACTGCTCAGCTGTGGTAATTTGTGACAGAGGAATGATTTTGCATAGAGGGAGGGCAAGGAGGCCCAATTGCAAGAACGAGTTAAAGTGGCTAAAAGCCAGAGAAGTAACAGACTCCTTGAAAAAAAGTGAAGTTGTCCTCCATGAATTGTCTTGTAGATTCTCGGAATCTGAGCATTCAGGGCCCAAGCCAACAGTCAACTTTGGGCAACAGAATTGGGGTAGGGGATGAATCCAGAGCTGGGCTGACTTTTCCCATGCAACTGCACTCTGGATTGGTGCTGGTGCAAATGTGTATAGGAAATCTGCTTGTGACACATCTTTGCAGACTGTGTAGAACTGCGTATTGCAGCAGGATGCTGCTCAATGCAGTGTTCATTAAAATTTTATATTTCAGCACAAATGTGTGTGTAATTTTCTTCAAGGGGTACCATTAAATTTCCCCAACAGTTCCCTTCCTTATTTTGATTTTTTCTTGTACAGTTACTCAGCACTAAACATGAAACAAACCATAAATAATATGCAGGAAAATTCTGGAGTTGCAGACTGTAGTTTCACTTGTCTGATTGTAATTCAAGATTCCTAATGGACCTGAAATAATCTACAGGTGGCAGCCATTCCCCATGAAAGTCTGTGTGAGAACTGCTTAAAAGGAAACAGTTAAGCAAAATAGAAAACAAATTACGTAAGTGCTAAGATAGTGATGG
Organism: Oreocharis arfaki; assembly: GCA_013398015.1. Lineage (NCBI taxonomy): Eukaryota > Metazoa > Chordata > Aves > Passeriformes > Paramythiidae > Oreocharis > Oreocharis arfaki. The sequence continues at coordinate 36,558 of VZRR01009517.1, forward strand.
GTAGATTGCTTTCATTGCACAAGAACTCTCATCCTTGCTTTCACTCCAAACATGGTCTGAACTCTGAAACTTTAAAACTCAGTTTGACTAACTGATACATACATACATTCTTTTATATTTTTTATTTTCACTTCTTGAATTACTCTAAAAGCAGAACACAAGAAATCGAGAACAAGATATTCTTCTGTTTCTTGAGCAACCCAAGGCAGGATAGAAAAGAAATATGCACAAAGCCTCATCAATTTTGAGATGAAATTACACATTCATGAAAGATCTCTGGTCAGTTGTGCAACTTCAGAACTCAGTCTTCACGTATTTGGGTTAAGAGTCTGAATTTTAAAAGCTAAACTTTTAATGAGTTTTCAGCAGTGAACTTGAAAGCTCATCATTGTGGCTTAAGCTTGGCAATCCAATAGAACCTTCCATCTGCCTCAAGTCAGACATGAGCTTTCACTTTGCCTTTGAAGAAGCACCTGTTATTTATCTGTTCATAGACTTAACATAGTTAGCCTCTACAGAAAAAACATAGACTCTATGAAACCATTTCCCCCTGCCTTATTTTTGTGTGGTTGTATAACATAGAAGAGATTTTCTTGTTATCTACCTCCATGGTTTTCTGGTAAGTGAAATGAAGAAAAATTAACAGATATCAGAGGAGTTAAAAACCGTAAGTATGTATTCTGTTTTCCTGCACATTACCAGCATCCATGATTAATTCTGTATTTACATGTATTTTCTTTCACATGTGAAAGATTAGTATAGCTAAAAATTTTAACTATTATTTGGAATTAGTTGTTTCCCTTTAAGAGCTCCAATAGTCCCTTTCCACCAGTGAGTACTAATAAATGAAAGTAAAAAAACATCCGTTTATTAACCAACAGAACACTAACAGGCAGGGGAAAAAATAACTGCTAGATATCAAATTGCTAAATCTCACAACCGCGCTGGAACAAAGAGAGACCTGAAATGCCAGAAATACCTGTTCCCAATATGAGGCCTGGCAGGATGGCCTGAGGTTTGTAGGACAAACGGACAAGGTGGTATTAGATCCGTCGTGGGAAGGCAGGAGCCTCACGGAGCAGTTCCAGCAGCAGATGAACACCTGACGGCTCATCTGGAGTTCAACCTCCTCCCCACAGCAAGGCACAGCAGGGCAGGCAGGGCCAGGCGGAGCAGCTGAGCTGGAGCCACTCGGTGTTCTCTCTTCTCGGCTTGGACGCTGCCGACAGTGACTGGGGCCAGAGCGGAGCTGTTCCACTCCACTACTGCCAGTACAATGCCCATGGCTTCGGACAGGCAGCTGGGGAATTTGCCCTTAAGACAGCTCAAACTGCCAAGAAAAACTCTCTCTCAGAACCAAGAAAAAGGGAAAAAACCCCCCACCCTAAAAACAAAAGAGAACCCAAATCAGAAAGAAAGTCTTTGCCTGAACAAAGACTAAGCAGCGAACGAACCAAATACCATGCCGCAAAAAACCGCAAAAGCCCTGGGCACAGAGATTTTAAAAATGCGCTCGGATAGCAAACTCCTGCCGCTGCAGTGCCGCCTGCTGTCCTCCCGGCCTCTGCCGAGGACGCTGGCTCTGGGGGGCCTCGGAGCCGAAGGGGGAGGGCTCGGGCGTCGCGTGGGTGGCTCACGCTAGAGGCGAGGCAGCTGCAAGCGAGAGCGCAGTAAGGCACGATGGTGCGGCGACGGAAGAGAGCAAAGTGAGGCAAGAAGGGGGGGTCTCCTCCAAGTCTCCTTTTATTAGCAGGGGTGACGAGAACCCAGGCTGAAGAGGGGCGGAGGCAGGACTCCGGGGAGAACGGGGTGTACACGGGATTTTAAGGGGCACAGAACTTGGGCGGGGGAGGGGGGAACAGCCAACGGGACGCGACTGAGGGGAGGGTCTGGGGATCCAGGATCCAATTAAAAACTCGGGGGGGAGGGTACAACGATACAGACAACCCATACAACAAAAGGGGTGTCGAGGATTACAGAACTCTCTGGAAGGAGGGGAGGGC
>VZRR01009518.1:3395-37247 GCA_013398015.1 Oreocharis arfaki
CCAGCCCCCTGCTCCCTGCGGGGCTTGCCAGAAAAAAAAAAAACAGCCTTCCTTAAAAACAAATTCACAGAATCACTGAGGTTGGAAAAGGCCTCCTGGATGAGAGGCATGGGATGGGCCGGGCTTTGAGGTCCCTCCCAACCCCACCCATCCTGGGATGCCCCCCAGCCAAGCCCCTTCACCACCCAAAGCTCTCCCCTCGCCCCCTCACCCCGGCCCCGTGGCTGAGGGCTGCTGTGGAACTGCTGCACAGCCTGCCTGGAGCCCATTGCCCAGGGTGGTTTTCAGATCCAGCAGCAGCCAATATCCTGTGTTTTCCCACCACCCACGTGGGATGAGATGGATAAAGTGCATATTTACCCCACGGAAGCAGCAATCAGATGATTCATCTCAGAAATGTTTTCTAATCTAACAAATTTAATCCCTTTCTGTTTGCCAATCACTTCTCAGCTCTGGAGCCACGGGTTATTGCCTGGAGCTCTCCTGCAGGACACTCGGAGCACACCTTCCCCCACGGGAGTCCCCGGCCATCAGAGGCTGCGCTGCGTTTTTGCAGGGGAACAGAAATAAGGAAAAACCAGGATTTTTTACTGTTCAGAGGAAGGCCTGGCCTCTCCCCCCATAAATCTACAGCCTCCTATGGAAGAGCGGCCTTCCCAAGGATGGTTTGTGTGCCACAGCCAACCAACCGCACGTGGATGAGCGTTTGCCAAGAGTAACACCGGGATCAATAAAAACACCAACAATCCCTCGGGATCTGAGCAGTGCCCACGTCTCCGTGCTGTGCCAGCCCCTCGTGCCCAGGCTCTGCTGTCCCCCTGCCCTGCTCACGGGGCCGTCCCTGGGTGCACAGCTCCACTGGGACTGGGAGCAGGGGGTCATGTCAATTCTGAAGCTGCTGATGAGGAGGGATAACCCAGCACGGCTTTACTGTACCACAGGAACGGCTGGAGCTTGGCCAGGGGAGGCTCAGGTTGGATCTCAGGGAAAGGTTCTGTCCCCAGAGGGTGCTGGGCACTGCCCAGGCTCCCCAGGGAATGGGCACGGCCCCGAGGCTGCCAGAGCTCCAGGAGCGTTTGGGCAGCGCTGCCAGGGATGCCCAGGCTGGGATTTGGGGTGTCTGGGCAGGGCAGGGCAGGATCAGTGATCCCTGTGGGTCCCTTCCCGCCCAGGATATTCCTTAAGGCTGCAGTGGGGGAGCCGAGCTAAATGTGTTCCAGAATTTGGGTTGGCTCTGGGACCATTTGCCCCTGAAATCTCCCAGACCCCTCCGGAAGCTCCGACACAAGCTCTGAGCCAGCCTGAGACCTGAGCAGAGCCTGGGTTTCCTGGGAAGCCACGAGGAGCTGAGAGCTTCCCCTGCAATGCCAGGAGGAGGCTGAGCCTCAGGCCAGGAGCCCAACTCCTGCTGGCCTGCTGAGGCTGGCAGTGCCACCAGGGCCAGGGACAGTGACCCAGAGCTGGGGACAGTGACCCAGAGCTGGGAACAGTGACCCAGAGCCAGGGACAGTGACCCAGAGCTGGGAACAGTGACCCAGAGCCAGGAACAGTGACCCAGAGCTGGGAACAGTGACCCAGAGCCGGGGACAGTGACCCAGAGCCAGGGACAGTGACCCAGAGCCATCCCTGCTCCGCGGGGCTGAGGGAGCAGCGCTGGGAGCAGCGCTGAGCCTCTCCTGCCCCAGGGCACGGCGGGGATCCCAGCAGAGCACCACGAGCTCCAGCAAAGCCCAGTAATGAAACCCTTCCTACAGCAACGTCGGGGAAGCCATTCACTGAAAGGATGACTGACAGTAAAAACTGCAAATATCAGTGCAGTTAAATATTCCCTCACTTTTTCCCTTCCTCTCTCCCCCTTTCCTCTTTTTCCCTAAATCCTGTTTACATCAAACTCCCTGCACATCACAGCAGCATTTCCTGCAATGCAGTTTCTTAAATCTATGCATAGAACCGATTATTTTTAGCAATTAGTAACAACACTGCAGCACAACTAAAGTGAGCATAACAGTCATTAAATAAAAGTGACTTTTGTTCTTTTTGCCTTCCATGGCTTGGAAAAGTATTGATGAAACCATAGCTGAACTCAGAAGAGAGTTCTTCTGTATTTAAATTTGGAAGACTGGAAAAAAGCACAATTTCTTTTTAAACTGATGATTGTAATCAGAAATTCCCTACACAACAAGCATAAAAAATAGATTTTAATGTTAACTGTCATACATGGCTGAGGGCACTTTATTATTTTTCCAATGATTATTAATGGGGATGATCTTCTGTAATTTGTAACTACAGAAAAATACAGTCTCACCCAGCTTCCCTCAAGTTTTTAATCCTCTTTTTTTTAATGCCTCCCACTTTCCCAGCTCTCTAGTCTACTATTCCCCCATAATTAAAACAGAGACCCATTAATCTTTGTAAAAAACAGTTCTTCCAGTTGCTTAATTAAAACTGCACAGGGGCTCTGCTCCAGGAGCCTCCTCGGTGCTCCTGGGGCTTGGATCCCTTCCCATCTCCATAAACCCCAGGAATGTGGGACACTTGCTGGATGCAGAGAGCCTCGGACCCCTCCCCGGGGCTACGGCTGGAAGGTGCTTGGGCAGTGCTTGAAAGGAGGAAAATCTCAGAATCCCGGAATGGTTTGGGCTGGGAGGGACCTCAAACCCACCCAGTGCCACCCCTGCCATGGCAGGGACACCTCCCACTGTCCCAGGCTGCTCCCAGCCCCAATGTCCAGCCTGGCCTTGGGCACTGCCAGGGATCCAGGGGCAGCCACAGCTGCTCTGGGCACCCTGTGCCAGGGCCTGCCCACCCTCCCAGGGAGAGATTTGTCCCTAATCTCCAGTCTAACCCTGCCTTCCTCCAGCTTAAAGCCATTTACTTTATTGATCCTTTTGCTTTTGTGTTCAAAATTCGCTTTCCCACATCTGCTGCAGCTGAAATCCTGGGATTCTGCACAGAAACCCCCAGCCCCGAGTGTCCCCACAGCCTCACCCCCAGCTCGGGGTGTCCCCACAGCCTCACCCCCAGCTCGGGGTGTCCCCACAGCCGCTCCCCCAGCTCGGGGTGTCCCCACAGCCGCTCCCCCAGCCCCGAGTGCCCGCAGTGCAAAGGTGCTGCTGCCCCAATCCCACCTTTCCTCGGGCAATTCCAGCTGTGCTGCCCCTGCCAGGCTCGAGCAGTGAACACCCAGACTGGGAGGTCACTGGGGGGGGACTGGCACAGAACCATCCCTGAGGGCAGCGAGCACCGGACAGGGCAGAGGAACTGCTCCAGGAAGGGAGACTGGTGACCAAAACGATTTAATAGGGTTTAAAAATCTCAGTCTTAGCTAACCAGGTTCTGCCTCCCCAGGAAGTAACAGCATTGATCAGAGAAAGATGCATATGTCAGAGTTCCCTGCAGAGGGAGACTGCTCCGTCCTGAGCGGGACAGAAATCCCAAAGGCACACAGGCGGCTTCTGGAAAGGCTGGGCAAAAGGAGTTGTGTGAAAAGGGGAGATGAGCCCATGTTCTGGAGCAGGATTTAAAGCAGAACCCCAAAACTCTGTCTGCCAGCAGCCAAACCAGGCCAAAAATCCGTGCCTGGCCCTGCTCTGGGTGCAGTGCCCAGCGTGTGCCCGCCCTGGGCTCTCCCGGGCACTGCTCTCTGCCCAGGGGACGCTGGCAGCGCCGGGCCGGGCCGGGTGAATGCACCCTCCCAGCCTCCCTGCCCTCTGCTGCTCCCAGAAACACCAAACCCTCGGGAATTCTGCCTGCCTGGGGTGGCCCCGGGCAGTGGGGATTGAGGAGAAGCGGCTCCAGTGGATCCCCCATGGATTTCAGCCCTGTTCCCCTGCACAGCCCCCAGCTTTGCCTTTCCTGCAGGTCCAGCAAACACCTCGGGCTCTCTTTGGTGCCCTGAACCATCCCTTGGTCCTGCTGTCCCACCACCCTGCCCTGCCACCCCAGCGTCTGCCCCCAGCATTATTCTACCAGCGTTTGCTGGTCCATGGACCTCGGCACAAGGAGCAGGTAACGGGACGAGGTTTCCACCTGGGAAAGCGCCTGGAACAGGAGAGGTGCTGTGCCACCGAGTGCTCCCGAGCAATCAGCGTCATTAACCTCCCTGCCTGCTCCCGCAGCACCGCCCTGCTCCGGAGAAACCATGGATTGTGTAGCGGCCACGGGAACTGCTCAGATTCCAGCGGCAGCTGCCGGGTGCCTGTGGTGGGACACGGAGAGGGAAACCAGGACAACACACAGGCACAGAGCAGAGGGGACCTCGTGCACTGGGCATCTCCAGCTGCTGGACTTTATAATCCCATCTGCCTTGAGCTACTCCAGGAAATCTGTCTGCAGATAACCAGGGATTAATCCCTAAATCTGAAACACTCCAAATGGAAAATCAGTCGAATATTAGTAATTAAGAGCGAAAGTGTTTGTTCCTCTGCAAGATTTGAAATGCAATTTTCCCTGCAGCCGATGCCATGTGACCTTTAATCTCTGTGGGTTCCACCCCTCAGCACCTGCCAGTCCATCCAAGCCAGGACAAAGCCCGTTTTCCCAGGGGTTTCCACATTCCCAGGGGTTTCCACTTTCCCAGGGGTTTCCTGGCACACAACCCCCAGCCACGCCCTTAGCGGGCGTTTCCCTCCTGCCACCAAGAAATGGATTTTTCCCATGGTAAGGACGGAGAAACTGCTGCTGCCACAACTGCAATAAATTCATTTGTTGTTTTTAATTACACAAAAATTTCCCCACCCCTTTCACAGATGTATTTTCATAGAGAAACGGACAAAACACTGCAGTGTAGAGCCCAGAATTTATAGTCATTAATCACTTCCTTCATGGGAGCCCGTAATTTTTTCTCTTTGAAGGCTTAGAAACAATATCCCACACCATTGTTGGTGAGAGAGCCTTGGTTTCAGCTTCAGAGAGTAACTCCTAAATTCATCATATTATCTGAAATATTAAAAAGGGTCTGGCTGCTGCATTTGATATTTATTAATTCCTGGAGATTTATGATAGAGAAACACTGACTTCCAGAAATCATGAAGAGGGCATTACCAATGCAGAGAAGTAAGGAAACAATTCATCACGTGGCTTTGTCTTTATGGTTTTGCCCTTTTCCTAAGGGAAAGGAGTCTTGGAAAATTTGGGAGCTGGTTGGGGTTATTTTATAGGACTACCAAAGTCACAGGTTTCTTCTGATGCTGGAATCCAACCCAGCTGCCAATTTTCCCCTGCTTTTTTTTACCACTGAAGCATAAATTAAAACAAGCTGAGACCACGGCGGGGCAAAGGGCCATGCCTGGAGAACGAGAAAACATTTCCTGTTACCTCCCAAATTTCCAATATCCCAGCGCGTCACGGAGGGGTTTCAGCACCCAGAAACACCCAGCTGGATTAGAACAGTCATCAAGTGCCTTCATTTCGGTTTCAAAACACTTACATTGGTCCTTATTGTTAATTCTCAGAGGAAACCAAGGTCTCATCCCCAGCCAGGGGCTCTGACAAAACCGGAGCGTTCGCAGGGGGAGGCTGTGACAGAGCCCTGCCCTGGTGAGGTGACGGGGGCTGGGTGCCCAGTGTGCCCCACACCCTGAGAAATGCCCTGACACGGTACAGGCCTGCTCAGGAGAAACTACAAACCCTCTAAAGCTGTTCTTCCTGCCCTCTGCACCGGGGCTGGGGTGCTTTAGAGGATTGAGCAGGGGCGAGCAGGGACAGCACCAAAAATTTGAGAGCAGAGCTGCTCTAAGCTGAGGGAGGAATGGTGAAGGGGCACGTCCAGCCCTTCCCTGGGCACNCTCAGCCTCTCCTGGGGCTCCAGCCCCTTCCCAGCTCCATTCCCTGCCCTCGACGTGCTCAGGATCTCGTCCTGAGAGCCCAGAACAGGACACAGGATTTGAGGTGGGGTCTCAGCAGTGCCAGCACAGCGGGAAACAGAGGGAGGAGAAGCTGCAGGCAGAGGTGTGGCTGCTCCTGCTCCTCAGCAGAGCTGGGACACCTTCACCTCTTCTCTCCCATACTGCTGCTGCCCAGGCTCCAGAGATTTCTCAATATTTCTGTTCTTTTCCATGTTCTCCCTGAAAAGGCTTTTATTGCTATGAAAGCTTAATGAAAAAAAGACCTTTCCAGGTGCAAACAGGTTGGGTTTTACAATCTCCTCATAATAATATCTACAGTGTGGGTGGGGAGGACAGGCAGGAGGGAGATAATTGTGCGCTGTGCCACGTCCTTTATCGGATCAGCCTTGACCTGGGACCCTTCCTGGAGCAGGCAATGCCAACCCTGCCCCACAGCTCCTCCAGGCTGGTTTAAGTAAAATAATAGAGTTAATGACAGAAGCAAAACTACCTGGAGAGGTGTAATTCATCACGGCGTGTTCCATGCCATTATCTTAAAAACATCCAGTGTAGTAATCACTTGAAGGAGTGATAACACATAATTGTGTGTTCTCCGAAATTATAGGTGAATGGGAGTTGCAGCTAATGAGAGCCAAATAGCAGCTCAGGAGCTGCAGTGATTACAGCAGCTGTGGTGATGAATGCATTTATTATTGGGCCATCGCAAAGCTTTTTATAGTGGAGACAGCACGTTTATAAATAAATAACCAGCCCCAGAGGTACCACACGTCTGACCAAGCAGCTCCGCTCCCAGCCTGCAGCTTCTGCTGCAGAAACACCCAAAGCTGGCTGAAAACAAACCAAAGGAGTCCAAATCCCACCCAAACACTTCCATCCGCGGGGCCCACGCACTGCTTCGTCACCGCTCACAAAGGATGCGCTGGAGCAGAAGAACGAAAAGATTCTGGAACCGTGTGAGGCGTTTGGTGTCCTGCAAACCCCACCTCCCTCTGCAGCAGTCTCTCCCCCAGCAGTGTGAGCTGTGGGACCTCTCCAGCAGATGAAAATCAGCCGGGAGGCAGAGCGGGAGCAGCTCCTGTCCCGCCGAAGTCTCTGACATCACCCCAGACCAGGCTCGGTCCCCGCCCCGGGGCCGGGATGCTCTGTGGCAGAGCTTTGCCCTCCGGCGGGGGCAGAGCAGCTTCCACAGAAGCGTCCCCCAGCAGGTCACCAGATAACAACCTGTGTCACACAGTGCTGCTGGCACACACGGCCCTTCCTCCAACTCCGTTTCTGTCAGAGTATTTCGGGAGCGATCTCCAACCCCCGGCGGAATGGAAACAAAATTTCAAACTGCCAAAGGCTCTGCTGGAATAGAATTCTCTGCCCAAACTAATGACTAAATGACTCGATTTGTCTTCCCTTCTACCAGGGCTCATCCATGATTTCATCTGGGCTTATCTCCCGGAACATTTACTTTGTTGATACACCACTGGTTGGAATATTAGTGATAAATAATAAAAGAAGGCAAATTTAATTGCGCTGCAGCCTTTCACTACAATGAATCTTTCAGGAGAATCACAAAGATCTCTTGATTTACAAGAGGAGGAACTGGTTGTGGATGGATGATGTAAATACAGGGACTTGGCACAGATGGCTCGGGCTGTGTTTGCCAGCAACAGTCAGATTTTTGGATGAACCTCCCAGCTGCTTGCTCCAGACTAATGCATTATTAATAACACTGTGGAACAGCTCCCTGGGGGCAGATCCTGGCGGGAAGGAGCCCCTCCGGACCAGCCCAGCGGTGCAGCACTGGGGAGGGATCCCGGGGGCTGGCACCGTCCTTCCCCTGCCATCACTGCTCCTCACACCGCGTGGTGCAGCACGAAAGGGAGCTGTGCCCTGGCGTGAGAGCACAGCCCAGGAAACACTTGGGCAAGGCCAGGATTTCACCCCAGATTGAGAGGAATGCAGAACTTGTCTTTACAAACAAGCTGTGGGTAGACAAGACTGGCACAATGAGATAAGAAAGACAATGGGAAGGATTCCATTGATTGATGAATTAAAAGAGATATGCATCTTCAAACAGACCAAAGGTCTGCTGACAAGGGGGGGGTCATACATCAGAAGGGAATTTTTAGATATTAGGCGTTCCGGGAAGTCTGTACCTCTCGAGTACCTCAGCCAACGGGGAAAGAGAGAGAAATGCAGTCGGGAGACTAGGGAAAATGGATAAAAAGGAGGCTGCGACCTCCAAAAATTTGAGAGACTCCAAGGGAATGCCCCAGGACCTCTCCCTTTATTCGAATAAAGAAAAGGGACTCCTCTGTCTCCTTTTTGGACATAAACCTCTGATGTTTGCGGATTAATTTTCCTGACAAGATCTACAAGAGCGGCGCCCACAGTGGGGTGAAAAGGTCACCTGAGCTCCCCCTGCCCGACGCGCAGGGCCCGGGGCTGGCGGTGCCTCTGTGCCCCAGCCCGGCCCCGAGCCCCGTCAGACCGGGCTGCTGGAAGCCAGCTCACAAACCTCAGAGCAGCCCACGCTGGGAGCAACCTCGGCAGGGCACCTGGTCCAGCCCTTTGGGGAAAAGGAATCCAAACGCGGAATTTCAGTTTCCTCTGGAATGATGTCAGTTCTCAGCGCAGGGGGTGGGGACACTCAGGGGATGGAGACTCAGAGGAAGGAGGAACAACCCACCCAAGCAACATCCCGGACCTACAGCCCGAACAAACACTGACTGCCGGCCCAAAGAAACATTCCCGGGCTACCACACAAACCTTTGCCAATTGCCTTTCCAAAGGAACAGTCCTGGCTGAGCACCCAAACACCGAGCACCCAAACACCGAGCACTTAAACATTCAGCACCTAAACAAACACTGAGCACCTAAATATTGAGAACTTAAACAATCACTGAGCAATTAAACAATCATTGAACACCCAAACAATCACTGAGCACTTATGAGTTGAGCGACTAAACATTGAGCACCCAAACAACCACTGAGCACCTAAACAACCATTGAGCACCTAAACATTGAGCACCTAGACAATTATTGAGCACCGAAACAAACACCGAGCACTTAAAACAAATATTGAACACCCAAACAAACACTGAGCGCCTAAAAAATCACTCACTGATTACCCCAAAATCCCTCACTGACTGCCCAAACTTCCACCGCATACCTGTAATTGTTTTTATCATTCCTGGGAAACCCCTTCGTGCCCTTGGAGTCCCCCCCGAGGTGATTGCCCTTCCTGCACGGCTCTCAGGCGCTGAACACATCTGCATAACCCGTGTGCACCGAGGGGCTGCTCCCGAGCCGCTTCCTTTAGCACGTCACCCATAAACAACTCTTTAATAGCAACAACCAGTGGGAATTCTCCTTTTCTTTTCTCTTTATGTTTTCCCTTTGAAGAAAACACACGCGGTCTCCTTATTCATGTTCAAAATATGTTGGCTGTTCGTTTTACTTGTGGAAGAAATGGGGAGATGGAATGACATCTTTCGGAATGTAAGGATCTCCCATCAGAACGGCCTTTTATAAACGGTATCGATTATTGATTATCGATAACCTCCGTGCGAGGTGTGGTAAGATGCTGAGTGCGTTAACAGGTGGGAACAATGCACTGGAATCACAGCAGAAAACACACAACACACACAAAAAATTCATATTTACATTAAATATCTGCAAACTTCTCTCTGCGTGATTTTAGATTAAATCGTGGAAAGGTTTGGGTTGAAAAGCCCCTTAAAGCTCATCCCATTCCCACGGGCAGGGACACCTTCCACTGTCCCAGGCTGCTCCAAACCCCATCCAACCCTGGACACTCCCAGGGATCCAGGGGCAGCCACAGCTGCTCTGGGCACCCTGTGCCAGTAATGAGGTTTAATTACGCAGGTTGGACAAGTAAATAATTGCTGGCCAGAGAACGCACGAGCAGACATTTCTTTAATAAACAATTCCTGAATGAACACTGTCCCCCAGCCCCCTCCCCTCAGCCTGTTGTGTCCCTTCTGTACTCCAAGCCCTCAGCCTGCTCTGTTCCTGCCAGGCTGGAACGTCCCAGAGGAGAAACGGGAATATTGCTCTGGAAAGAACCGTACAGCAACACCCTCTCACTCAATCATCCATCCCACACGTACAGCCCCAGCTGTTCCTCAGTGTTTATTTGAATTAAGGGGGAAGCCTGCTGCCTGCCCCGGTCCCCTGGCAGGCCGTGGGTCAGCAGGCAGGGCTGGGCTGCACCCACAGCCCCAGCACCAGGGTTTGCTCAGCGCCAGGGGTCCCAGCCCGGCAGAGCTCACCCAGCTCCTGCTCCTGCAGTAAATGCAACTGGGAAGAATTCCACCGACTCCCTGAGGGAAGCTGAACTCGCAGTGCTGGGAGACAGGAGAAACCAAACAAAGCACCCCCAGACCTGACCGTGTTTTGAGCAGAAATAATTGAAACTACAGGTGGAACCTCGCGGTGACATTTGCAAAGAGTGACTTCATTAAAGCCAACTCCGTTCCCGGGATTGCTAATCCACCTTTCCCGCCCCCTCCCAGACAAATGCTCTAAATGCTCTTGCCAGGAGCTTAGCGATGTTCCAGCTGCTCCCTGCCCGCTCCGAGCCATTTTTAGATTGCTGGGTTTCCTTTCTGTGCCGGTTTCATTGGGGCAGCAGCCGGGGGATGAGACAGGAACGCCCCGGGACGGAGCCACCGAGGAATGGTGCCCTTGGGAGAGGCACCAACGTTGTGCCCACATCACACCCCGAGCTCTGCCAGCCTTGGGTCAGCCCAGGGTTTGGCTTTTGTACTGAGCAGGAACAAGGATTTTACCCTTTTATAAGCCATTATCCCAGAATCCTGGAATGGTTTGGGTTGGAAAGGACCTTAAAGCTCATCCCATCCCACCACGGCCTTGGGCACTGCCAGGGATCCAGGGGCAGCCACAGCTGCTCTGGGCACCCTGTGCCAGTCCTGATGTTTCACTTTTCTATAAGAACAAGTGTCAAAACCCCTTCTCTAACCATGGAATAAAAAACTCCAAGGAAAACAGAGGGATGCTGGATGCAGTGCCACAGCTCCCCACGCTCTGGCCACAGAGCTGCTGAGAGGGTGGGCAGGCCCTGGCACAGGGTGCCCAGAGCAGCTGTGGCTGCCCCTGGATCCCTGGCAGTGCCCAAGGCCAGGCTGGATGGGGCTGGGAGCAGCCTGGGACAGTGGAAGATGTCCCTGCCCATGGCAGGGGTGGGATGGGATGAGCTTTAAGGTCCCTTCCAACCCAAACCAGTCTGGGGTTTTGGGAGAATGGCACAAAATCAGCTCAAGAGCTCACAGCCCGAGAATTCCCTCACAAATATCCTCTACATCTTCTCAAGTAGCCTTGTCTTAATTGTGCTCATATTGCCTGTCCAGAAATTTAATTTCGTGTAGGTCTTTAGTCATGTGTCAACAGATCTCAAATTCCTGTAATATTTATTCTCCTGCTCTGGATAACCTTGTCAATCTCAATTACAGCTGAGGGTGGGCAAACAGAATTGGCTGCGTGGCTCCAGATGAGACTCCCATTGTTCAATATGCTGCTGGAATATATTCCAGCCTCCTAATGCTCCCAAGCATTTGAAGTGCTGCTGCCCACTGTGCAGACACTCATTTGAGCTCTCAGCCCCATTTATTTATTTCGATTGCAACCTATAAAACATGAAGTAACACATCTCTAAGATTCTGGCTGCCCTTGACAAATAATTAAAACTGCAATTCCCCGAATTCTCAGAGAGCACCAGCACATCCCAAACTTTCCTCTGCATAAAACCTCACAAATGTCACAGGATAGGATGGGACAGAAAATACAGAGAAATCAGAGAGGCCATTTTCAAACCTATGCACTATTTTATGGTGCTTAACTGCTGTCTGTGATTTTCTTCAATTTAAAGGACATTCGGAATTCATAAATAAAATTCAACTTCCGTGCTCCAGAAGTGCCACACGAGCCCACCATGACCTTTTATCTTAATCCTTACCAAGCTTTGCAGGGGTCCTTCCTACCCCCCTTTACAGGAGCCGTCGTGCTGCTCATCCCCCCCATCCCGTCCCATCCCTCCCTGGCATTCCCTGATGGAGCCGGAGGTTCCTGCAGCTCTCCCGGCCCTGCTGCCACCATTCCCTTCTGGAAGCCCAGCTAAGGACGTAACAACTCCTGTTTTTAACCACCGAAGCCTTTCTCCTTGCCAGCTGCCTGCCAGCAGCCCCCGGGGAGAGGGGAGCTCAGCACTAATGACACATCCAAGGTGCTCCGGCAGCGAAAAATCCCAGCTGAGGAGGCTCCCGAGGGAACAGGGCGGCACATCCCGGTGAATATTTAACAGGTCTTGAAGGGCTCTGAATTTGCAGCGAGTGTTTCACAGTTGCAAACAAATTTTGTAGAGATTAATCAAGGGAATTAGTGAAAACTCCGAGAGGCTCCTGCCGTGACAGGATCCAGGCAGCCGGTGATGGCGTGGCTGGAAGAGCCAGATGCTGAGGAAGCTTCTGTGACTTTAAAGGCTTTAAAGGCTTGGTTCCTAAGGGGATGGCTCTGTACAAATCATATTTGCATAATGCGGCCTGGGAAGTGTGGCCAGAGTGCTTTCATCCCATTTTCAGGAGGTAACTGGGAACTATCCCCGAAAAAAGATGTTTCAGAAGAATTAAGAAAAAAACTGTCGTAGTTCAAGCCGCCCCAAGGCAGCTTCAAGTGGAGAAATGGGGACTTATGTAGCAAATGATGAAGGTTGAATCTCATATATGCATTGTGGTACTGGTAATTATTAAGGATTTGCTCACAGGCCAGGCTCTCCCTATCCCTTTAAATCCTAGGACATGAACGGGGGGAAAAGCACATTTCCTCAGCAATTAACCTTCTCCCACATGGATAAGAAGTAGATGAACTGCTGCCCATGTAATTCTCAGCTCCTGTCCTGAAGCCTTTTGTTAAAAATCCACTGGGAAAATCTCTGTCTCTGCCGTGAGTTATCCCCTTTGTGGCAGCTCCGACTGCCAGGATCAGCACCGGGTGCTGCTGTGTCCTGTGGGAACGGCCAGACAGCCCAGAGCATGGAATCACAAAATCCCGGAGTGGTGTGGGTTGGGAGGGACCTCACAGCCCCCCCAGGGTCACTGCCACTGTCCCAGGCTGCTCCAAGCCCCAGAGTCCCTCTCCATCCCTCCTGGAGGCCCTTCAGGCACTGGGAAGCTGCACCAGGATCCCCCAAGGTGTCTTCTCCTCTCCAGGCCGAGCAATCCCAGCTCTCCCAGCCTTTCCCTGGGTCAGATGCACACTCAGAGTGTCTTTGTGCCAGCCAGCCCGGGGGTGGCACCGTGCCCTCACACCAGCCACAAGCGGGGTTTGCTCCCTCTTCTCCCGCTTCCCCAGAGCCCTCTCCCCGCGGCAGGACCAGCTCCTCACACGGCAGCTGCTCCGCTCAGCTCCTGCAGTATTGATTCTAACAACAAGCTCTGTAAATATCAATATTTTTGTACTCGAAGCAGATGAAGCAGCCAGCGAAACGCACCCCGGCAGCCAAACGCCGGGTCAGGCTGCACGGAGCCAAGGCAAGTTTAATGAGAAAGTAAAGCAGGCAGGAGGGAAAAGAGCTCGGGAGGAGAAAATCAGCCCTGGAGGAGAGGAGAGCTCGAGTGGAGGG
This sequence comes from Oreocharis arfaki, assembly GCA_013398015.1. Classification (NCBI taxonomy): domain Eukaryota; kingdom Metazoa; phylum Chordata; class Aves; order Passeriformes; family Paramythiidae; genus Oreocharis; species Oreocharis arfaki. The sequence goes on from VZRR01009518.1 coordinate 16,893, forward strand.
GGGGAAAGGCAGGCAGAGAATCTGCTCACACTCACTGGGGCATGCCAAGCCTGGGGCAGGAGGAAATGAGGCAGGGAGAGCAGGGACCAGCAGGGACAGCCACCAGAACTGCAGCAGTCTCTTGGGGTTTCTCATTTTTGGGTTATTTCCACTAAATCCCACTGGCCTGGCCGTGACAAAGAGCCTGCGCTGGCCTCACTGAGCAGCACTTGGTGATTTCGTGGGATTGCGAAATCCTGCAAAAGGGAGAATGTGGCGTTGCATGTGATTTATTTCCTGGCTGCCCTTCACTCCAGGGGCCACGGAGGAGTCCCAGAATATCCTGAGAGGGGAGGGACCCACCAGGATCTCCCAAGTCCCCCCAAGCCTGGCCCAGGTGTGGGCTCCAGGGGAAGTCAGCTGGGCAAAGGGAGGGTCAGAGCAGGTTCCAGAGGTGCCAGAGCTCCTGAAGCCTCCAGGGGCAGGAAGGGGCTGCAGCAGTGTCCCCCCAGCCCAGGCACCGGGCACATCCACGAGGATGGCTTCTCCCTGTGCTGAGGGATCAGGAGACTCCAGAGGGGACAGGAGCAGCGCAGGAGGGGGAGCCCAGGGCCGAGAGCAAGGGCGGGACCGTGGATATTTAGTGTTCCCTCTCCTGGTTCCCCTTGGCTGCGTTTTCAATAATCCCTTTCCACGGTGCTGTAACACAGAGCTATGGGCAAAGCTACATTTTATTATTATTGTTTCCTCATGCCAAACACCATCCAAATTAGCAAATACTGGAGAGCCGAGCGGAGGGAGGCTCGAGGCACGATCGCTCCCTGCGTGCTTTTCACTCAGCTGATGTTTTTAGGCAGGTTGCTCATTAAACTTTTCGTGAACTGGCAGTTCAGATGCAAAAAGCTGCGGAATGCCAGATTCTGAAGATTTCCTGAAATTTTTTTATTAAGCCACAGAATTAAACAGATTTCCTCTGAGGGGCCATTTCTTCTTCAGAGAAACTGAGTCCAGGAACACAACAAACCCTGCCCGGTGAAGCCCCTCCGCCTTTCCCAGACTCACAATTTTGCAGCCTGCAGGGAGAGAACAGCCAGGAACGGGAATTCTTCTGGTTCCCAAAGTCCCACAAGCTGCTGAACTCCAGCCCACGGAGAGTTTGGGTCTTGGAAGTCTTTTCAAACTGTCCTGGGAGAGGAGCTTTTGTTCCTTCTGCAGAGCAGCCCCCGTGCAAGGCCGAGCACAGCCAAGGCCAGCCCTGAACCCTCCGGGGTGTCCGAAGGGGCGGCCGGGCACGTCCAGGGGGATGTCCCCGTGCCCAGGAGATGCTGGCACAGGAGCCAAGTTCCCAAAAATGACGGAAAGCACAGGTTTAAGTTGTTTTTCCTTCTCAGCCCTAAATGTGCCTCCGGTAACCTGGGTTACGAAACAGGGTTTATTTAAATGAGGGACTGATACGGTTCCAGCTAAACTCAGAACTATTCCCGATGTATTCCTGGCACAACAGTGCCTGTCAAGCTGCTCCAGGCCCACTCCTCCAGCATTCCCTCACCCGAAGACTGACTGACTCTGGATCTTTCTAATTTCCTTTCAAAAATAATTTTCATGCGCCAAAAATGACGTGACTTAAGAGCTCTAAAATAAAAATCCGACAGTCTGCCAACGTGAGCTGAAAAAGCTCCTTTTTTAGAAGCAAACACACCTCAGCCAGGTGTGCCATTATTAGCTCTGCCATTAATTATGCCACTTTTAAAATTTAAACCTTTTCCCAACTACCTCACACATATCTGAAAATAAAATATTCAAATACATTCAGTGTCTCTAAAAGGGTAAATTCAGCTGTGAAGCAGATTTCCATTTTCCTAATGCTTTTTGGCACTTGCTGCTGTCCAGTTACATTAGTCTGTAAAAATGTTTCCAGATTTATCAGCCCCCAAGTCCATGCCAAACCAAATGTGAATTTATAATTCTGAGTAAATAAGTCTTGCATGAAAACTCCCTCAAGAATTAATAATTTGTAATAGGGAGTTGATACATTTTAAGTGCCTACAATCACAACACTGCACCCGAAAATGTGATGGATCAAGGAAAAAAAATATCTTTTCAGGTAAATTCTTGACAAGACTAATAGCTCGTATTTGTTCCCTGTTCTGCACAGGATTCTGCCAGAGAGAAGGCAAGGACATTTCAGACACATTATGCATTTTGACACTAAGTAACTGGCAATTAGCTGAAGTACATAATTGCATCTTAATGCAGCAGAGGAGAAAATAACAAAAAAGACTGGGAAAAGGGTTATACAACTGAGGGGTTGATGACAGTCAGAACCAGCAACAAACCCAAACAAAATCTGGGGGAAAATGAAAGATAAAAACACAACCCCGAGGCACTGGAATGACTCATTGCAGGCTAAAAAGGAAGGTGGGTGCCAACACCTGCAGCCTTCTTCAGCCCAGCGCCCTGGGAGGTACTTCCAGGTGGGCTCAGTGCAATTTCTTCAGCTCCAGTTTTGGAATAGCAATTATTATAATTAATGTAATTACAAACAGGGTGCCCAGAGCAGCTGTGGCTGCCCCTGGATCCCTGGCAGTGCCCAAGGCCAGGCTGGACATTGGGGCTGGGAGCAGCCTGGGGCAGTGGGAGGTGTCCCTGCCCATGGCAGGGGTGGGATGAGACGGGATTTAAGGTCCCTCCCAACCCAAACCAGTCTGGGATTGCACGATTTTAACAAATCAGATTCTGAAGTGCAGCAGTGAAGGAGTTGCCTTGATAGATCTGTGGAAGAAACAGAGTGTGAAGCTCCTGTGGCTTTGAGAAATAAAAGATTGGGTGTCAAGAGAAGAAAACTGAGAACGTTCTCAGAGCTGTAAATCCACACCGAGCTCCCAGTGCCGACAGACTCGGTGCTGCTCCTCTGCAGGGCTCTCCCAGCCCGGCTCTGTGGGACCTGATGCCACAAAGGAAGAGCCAAAGCCCTTCCAAACCCAGCCAGGCTGCTGGTTACAGCCTCAGAAAAGCTCTGCCCCTCAGGCTGAAAATATGATGCAAACACACATCAGCATCCTGTCCCTAATTTCTGGCGTAATTACTGCGTGTTCGGGAAGATGCTAATTGGGCTGTCCATTTAGAGCACGGATCAGATGGATGCCGCTGCTGGAATTCAATTATCTTCTGGGCTTCCAGCAACCCAGGGCAATGTGTGTGTCCAACATGGCACCGACGTTCGCTCGGATGCCGAGATCACCAAAGCCACAGCAAAGTGAATCTTTTCTAAAAAGCACGGATTGAAACCAGCTCTGATTGCTGGGTACCATCCCAGGGGTGCTGCTGCAGAGCTGGGCACTCCCCTGCCTCAGTTTCCCCTCTCCAGGGTGCTGCCCAGTGGTTCTGTGCCCTTGGCTCTGCCCCCGGACACTGCAACGCCCGGGTTTGTGCCCTCACTGCAGCCAGAGCTGGGCTGGGGCCGGGGGGTTTTGGACATGGCAACACTGAGATTATCCAGGTTTAATCCCACCTGTCAGCACAGAAGCTCAGCCCAGAGCATCCCAAAGGAGCCAAGGGGAGAGGAAAACCCAAGGGACAGTCCTGGCTTGGGGATGGGCACTGCTGGCAGCTCCAGCTCCAGGGAGGAGCGGGGTCCCTGCTCCACATGGGATGTGGGGAGGATGAGGAACCCAGCTCCACATGGGATGTGGGGAGGAGGAGGAACCCAGCCCCATATGGGATGTGGGGAGGATGAGGAACCCAGCTCCACACGGGACGTGGGGAGGATGAGGAACCCAGCCTGGAGAGGCTCCTGTGGGGCTGGTAGAGCCTGGAGGGTGGGGATGGGAAATCCATGTTCCCCCTGATCCCTCCAGGACAGGGACACAAATGTCCCAGCCCTGATTGTGCTTCTGAACTTTGGAGTTAAACTCAGAATATTTTTATCTGGCCCCAGAGCCGTCTGTATTTGAATTTTCCCAGAAATTCTGGGATGTGTTTCCATACCCAGCAAAAGACTTGCACATCCTTCCTTTCTTTTCCCCCGAATTTTCCACCTCAGGAGTCCTGGCTGCTGCACAGATTTGCCTGGGTGGGAGGCTGTGAGTTGGCCACTGGCAACGGCACAGATGCTGCAGTATTACAGCTCTCATTTGGGTGGTAATTGTGCTCAGTAGTCACAGCTTGCTCCTTAAAGATCATTTGTTAAAAGCACATTAATAATGCAGATGGAGCCCTGGCCAGGCCCTGAGCAGCTGCAGCCATCCCAGACAGGGCAGAGCTTCCTGCCAAGGCACCCACTTCAAAACAGCCGGGGAAAGAGCAGATTTTTAAAATAACCCTCGAAATCGTTTGTTTGCCTGGAAAATCCGTGAGCCTCCCGCTGCCCGCCTTGCCAGCGTTCCAGGGCTTGTGGGAATGGGGAGAACTGGGAAGGGCAGCGATGACCCCGACCCAAAGAGATTTCTGTCAGTCACTGCCACCTCTGGAAGCAGCACTGGGACACGAGGAGCAGCAAGAGGTGTTGAGAGAAGGTTTCCCTGTGTCTTTTTAGCGTTGCTTGGAGAGGCAGCTGCTGTTTGTTACTGAGATCCAAACTAGAGCAACACGTTTTTAATTGTAAAAGTGATAAAGACAATGAATTATAAATGCTTTTAAAGGAATGTATTAATGAATGTGGGGTATGATATAAAATTTAATTAGAATTTTAAGCCTTTAAGGATAAAGTGAATTAACTAAAAGGCTTTATAATGAACTAATATAATACACAAGCCCGAATTTAAATAGATTTTGAAGGTGTTTTAGAAAGTTCCTGTATGGAAAAGCAGCCACACATGAGTCTAACTTTTTAATTGGTTTGGAACAGTTGGAACACTGGGAAGGAATCGTTGCTGGCTTCATTTTATTTGAACAGAACTTTTATTTATGCATATTTATTCCCTTATTCTAATGCAAATAGAACAGTGGAAATTAGGTAGTTATGCAAATAACTTGATTAGATTAGGACGAATCATGGAATATCCTGAAGGCACCCACAGGGATCACGGAGCCCAAGCCCTGGCCCTGCACAGACCCCCAGCCCACGGTGACCAAACTGATCCCCAAGGTGTCCCCTGTGTCCCCTGAGCCACGGCCCTCGAGGGGCTGCTCCCAGCTCTGGGGAGACCTTCCCAGTGGGAACTCCCAGATCCCCCAGCTCCCAGTGCCCAGGGCTCCCTGCCTGCCCTGCCCCTGCCTCATCCTCCGCTGCCCCTCCATCCCCGTGGCCTTCAGGGAGCCCAGCCAGCTTTGGGAACGCTCCCACATCACATCCTGCAAAGCCCTGCTGGGTTTCCATGGAACCATGGAATGGTGTGGGTGGGAAGGGACCTCAAAGCCCACCCAGTGCCACCCCTGCCATGGGCAGGGACACCTCCCACTGTCCCAGGCTGCTCCCAGCCCCAATGTCCAGCCTGGCCTTGGGCACTGCCAGGGATCCAGGGGCAGCCCCAGCTGCTCTGGGCAGTCTCTCCCAGCCAGCTCAGGGGCCCAGATCTCCGCTCAGGACTGGCCCACACTGGGACAGGTTTGTTCAGTTTTGTTTTGTTCCAGGCCAAAGTCAAAGAACTTGAAATCTTCCACCTTATTATAAATGGTTTTTGTTCTGTCTAAACCTTTCTTCAGCTAATCCCTGTTTCTCCTTTCCTTGCAAGTGCCCAGAGAAGGACGTCAGGAGAGCACAGAGCTGCAGGTGTGTCTGGATGGACGAAGCCAAGGTGCCCTCACACTGCTCAGAGCACTCCTCCGTGTCCTGTCCCGGGTGGGGATGTCAGCTGTGCTCACCTGACAGGGTGAGCTGGTACAGCCTGACCTGCTCTCGAGGGAAAACATTTCTGAAAGGAGACAGCTCCCCAAACTGCCCAGATAGCCAGAGATCTGCTGGCTGGGATTCCAGCACAGATCCAGTTTAAATTAATGCTGGAAGAGCTCATCCCAGGTCTCCTGAGGCACATGCTGCTCCTCAGGCAAGGACGGATTTCTTTCATAGAAGGAGTGTTTTAGCTGAAAGGCGAGCTGGGACTGGGTACAACAACTGCACTGTCAGAGCACATCAGATCAGATCATCGTTAATGTTTCTCCAGGGCTTAAAATCTCCAAATCAGTCCCATGGCAGCGGTTTGGGGCACGTTCCACGTGTGACCACAGGGAGGTCTAGTTGGGATCAGGTGAGAACTCAGAGGATCTCCTGGAAACTGCCCCTCTGTCACCTCTTGGGTCACACCAGGAGAGGGCACAGAGCACCACAGCTGCTTCCAGAAGAAACTGAGCTGGGCCAGGTTGGACTCGATGGCCCTGGAGGTCCTTCCCAAGCTCAGAGATTCTGATCCTGAGGTGCTTGAGGGCACCAGCAGTGGGCAGGAGCACAGGGCACTGACCACAGCCACCAAAGCAGCGGCTGCAGGACATGGCCTGTGGGTTCCAGGTTCTTTGGCCAAGCTGCTCCCAGCTCCTCTCCTGCTGCCCCAGCACGTGCTGAGGCAGCCCTGGGCCTCAGGAACCCCCCAGAGCCCCGGGGCAGGACAGAGGGGGTGGCACAGGCAGGAGAGCAGCACAGCCTGGTGTGACAAGGACACTGCAGGAGTGTCCTGAGGTGCCCCAGGTAATCATTTCAGCAGCCAGCCCCGATGTTCGGCTGACATGTCAGCGATGACAAATTCCTTAATGAAGGCTCCTGCAAGTGACACCTGTGGCTGGACCCACCGTGTTCTGCTGCTCCAACGGGTCCCTGCTGCAGGAGCACAGAGGTGCCAGGGGCAGCGATGCTCTGTCCTTGTTCAGCCTCTCATCTGCAGAAAGTGCCTGCACGTACCCACTGGGAGTCTGCTGTTCTTCCTACATTACAGGAATAAACTCTTCATGGGGGGAGCCAGGGGCCGAGGGGAGTTGGGAGCGCAGAAACCCCCAGGGAGATCAGTCCTGAACAGCTTCTAAGTGCAGTTGCTGGAGGCTAAAAGCCATTTTAAAAGCCCTCTAAAGAGGAGCAATAATCGGAGTGAAGTGAAGCCAGAGCAGGGCACCAGCCCAGGTAAGAAAGGAGGCTGGAGCTGAGGCAGAGTAAAGTTTGTTTCCTGGAGAAAGAAATAAATGAACGAGGGAAGTAGAGAAAGTAACAATGCACATGGAAAGCTTTTCAAAGTTCACAGGGTCCCCAGCACCACCCTGGGAGCTCTGTGGGTGACAAGGGACCAGGCAGCGATGTCTCCTGACACTTCCTTTGAAGGATGACAAGGAGAGGCCACGGCAGGGACTGCAGAACCCCACCCACAGAGCTCCATCCGCAGGGAACTGGATCTTTCCTCCAGAGAGTGGGAAAGGAAATGGACGCCAGGAGAGGGCTGTGGCCAGGCTGGGGAGGTGGCAGCTGTGCCACGCCGAGGTCCCAGCGCGGGACAGCCCCTGCTGCCCCTGGATCTGATCCTGGCACAGGCGCTCTCCTGCCCTCGCCAAGCTCAGCCGAGCGGCTCCACGCCCGCGGCAGCTCTGGCCCGCATGGATGAAATCCTTTCTCCCCTATGGAAAACAGTGGCTCCCCCGCCTCGGAGCGCTTCCAGAGCCTCTCCGAGTGCCCGCCGTGGCTTTTTCTGTGTGCTGGGCTGGGCTGTGCAGGACAGAGGAGCTCTGTGCCGCCCCTCCTGCCCACAGACAGGCTGGGACATCACGGGAGAGGGGCTGTGTGGGGACAGCGAGGACAACGGGAACATTTCACTGGGACTTGGTCTTCAGTTTAGGAGGGAGGAGGCTGCAATGGTTTTCTCCTCTGCAACAGCAAAGCAAAATAAAAGTCATTCTCAAACACCCAGAAGAGCTTTCCTGGTTGTAAAAATACTCATTAAAAGGGAAAATGGCGGTTCCATTATCCCAGAAGAATGGGATGAGGAGAAGATGAGGAGAAAACCCGGTCTCTGTGAAAGGTGTGACGGCGCTGATCCCCAGGAGCGTGGGGCTGCGTGGGCACGAGGCTCAGCCTGCCCTACACCAGGGAAGGGAAGGGAAAAGGGGAAGGGAAAAGGGGAAGGGAAAAGGGAAGGGGAAGGGAAAAGACCCCTGGAGACTGGATCCACGGGGCTGGGGAAGGTCTGGTGGCTCTGCCCAGGGCTTTACACCGGGTTTACAAACGCAAACACGCACAGATCCAGGCGCCATCCCCCCCTCCTGCAAACACGTTTATCCCTGCTGAAGGGAAGCTCCTGCTCCTGTGAAGCAGCACGTGAATGAAACCATGGTTACAGAACTGGTCTCGGGTGTTAAACAGTGCAACACTGCAACATTTTCAGTCTCTAATCTCATTAGGATCAAACTGTGGCAAAGGATTAAAGCCCAGATTAGGAGCAGTGCAGGAGGAAACCCCATCCCTCCTGCAGGGGGAGGGCAGAAAGGTCTCGATATTGATTAGGATCTAGAACAGGGTTTACTTCACTAATTATCATTTACTAAATGAGCGTTAACAATCTCAGTGTCCTCCTGAAAGCGCGGATTTCAAGGCACAGAGTTGGAAATGACCAGTACATCTGTCACCTGCTCTGCACCACCGCGAAGAGAGACGGGGAAGGAAAGGAGGGGGAAAAAGGATGGGAAGCACTATTGCCTTCTCCTGCCTCTTCATCTCTCTTAAAGTCTGCTAAAAAGGCTTAACTCGAACGAGAAAGAACTACAAAAACCAGCAATAAAGCCGGGGGAAGCCCAGACAAAGCAGTTTGGGCCGTGGTGCAATGTCCCAAGTGTCTCCCCGGCTGCAGCCCCAGCACCCGCCCCGTGCTGCACTCGTGGGAGGGGTGGGGAGCAGGATGAGCAGCCCAGGAGGCCGAGGGATGAGCAGGCAAACCCCTCATTTCAGCTGCACCATCTCCCCGAGCTCCCGGGCTGCACCTGCCCCGACCGGGGAACTTTATTACGTTTGGATGCAAAACACAATTACCCTCCAACTTAGCCTCTCGTCTCCCCGAGGTGAGCCCACGCCTCGCTGCCTGCCTGGGAACGTTTAATGAGATATCTGCATTATTTACAGCCAGCCTTCGTAAACGTGTTATTTACACTCGCCTGCGTAGCAACCGGAGCGAGCCCAGTTAACCCTTTGCCCTCCGGGCTGAGCCCCCTCTGGCTGTGCCGTGAAGCTGAGACACGCTCCAGCCCATGGGAGAGCTGAAAACGGGATAGAGGGAGCTCTGCACACCCTGCTCACCCCGTGTGCACACCCTGATCACCCTCAGTGTGCACACCCTGCTCACCTCAGTGTGCACACCCTGATCACCTCAGTGTGCACACCCTGATCACCCTCAGTGTGCACACCCTGATCACCCCCAGTGTGCACACCCTGCTCACCCTCAGTGTGCGCACCCTGATCACCCTCAGTGTGCACACCCTGATCACCCTCAGTGTGCACACCCTGATCACCCTCAGTGTGCACACCCTGCTCACCTCAGTGTGCACCCCCTGATCACCCCCAGTGTGCACACCCTGATCACCCCGTGTGCACACCCTGCTCACCTCCAGTGTGCACACCCTGATCACTCCCAGTGTGCACACCCTGCTCACCCCGTGTGCACACCCTGCTCACCTCAGTGTGCACACCCTGCTCACCCAGTGTGCACACCCTGCTCACCCAGTGTGCACACCCTGATCACCCCGTGTGCACACCCTGCTCACCCCCAGTGAGCACACCCTGCTCACCCCGTGTGCACACCCTGCTCACCCCCAGTGTGCACATCCTGATCACCTCCAGCAGCTCCTGCTGCAGCCTCGAGCTGGTGCCCACAGGAGCAGGAGGAGGACACAGGGACAGACACTGCCACTTCCACCCCACTTCCCTTCCCATGCAAAGCACAAAGCACAAAACACAACGATCTTTATGGCTTCTTTCAGAGTAAATGGAACACGGGAAGATGTCACAGATCACAGAATCAGAGAACTGAAATACACCTCCAGGATCCTCAAGTCCAACTCTGACAGAACAGCACCGTCACCACCAACCCATCACAGAGTGCCTCATCTACTCGTTTGTTGAACAGCCCAGGGGTGGGGACTCCATCACCGCCCCGGGCAGCCCCTTCCAAAGCCTGGCCAGCCTTCCAGGGAAGAAATTTCCCCAACCCGAACCTGTCCTGGCACAGCTTGTCCTGTCCCTGTTCCCTGGGAGCAGGGCCTGCCCCCCTGTCAGGGGGCTGTGCAGGGTCCCCCCGAGCCTCCTTCTCCCCCGTGCCCAGCTGGGTAAGAGCAAACAGGGGTGGAAGCACATCAGCCAGAAGGGCTCCCTGGGTAAAATGAGAGAGTCTGTGGTTTCCTGGATGACCTCGTCCTTGCTGGTGGCTCATCAGACTGATGAGAATTTTCAGCCAAATTCACAGCAATGCATTGTGCACAAAGTTCATCATGTTAAAAAGGGAACTTGGTTTCAGAATATAAGAAAATGTTGACTTAAAAAAAATATATATAAAGAAGTACTCTAAAGTTCCCTGTGCTGAAGTGTCCGATCTGTGTGCAGAGCCCAGGCTTGAGTCTCCTGGGGTCCTGGTCCCACCCTGAGCCATAGGAACCAGACTCTTTTCACCTCAGCAGGGACGGGAGAGACTAAACCTGCCAGTGATTTCATTATGGATCTCACTGCAGTAATTGCAATCCTTAGCAGTGGGAAGAGGCACCTCCTCCCTCTGAGCGCTCCCTGCCCAAGAGCCCCCAGTGACCCGGGCAGGGGCAATCCCTGCACGGAAAGGGCTTTGGCAGGAAAGCCACGGATTTACCTGAGCTGAATTTCTCTGCCCTCTGGAAGCCTTAAGTGCTGTTAGAGCTTTGACACGACGGTTCCTACAGCACACAGCCATTGTTCCATCCGTGTTTGTACAGACCGAACACAGCCGGAGCTTGCTCTGCGAGGGGGAATCACTCCCATCAGCCGTTTCCCTGGGATACCAGGTGGCATCTCCTGCACACGAACACGGCAGTGTCACCTCCCTGCCCAAGAGCCCCGCAACAGGGGCTGAGACCTCGGAGCCAGAGTTTGCATATCTGATCCTGTCTTTAAAAAGGGTTCAAAGACCTAAAAAAGGTGTGGGAAATATGATGAGAATGGTGGAGTGATGGGATCCCGGAATTCAGAATGGTTTGGGTTGGGAGGGACCTCAAAGCCCACCCACTGCCACCCCTGCCATGGGCAGGGACACCTCCCACTGTCCCAGGCTGCTCCAAGCCCCATCCAGCCTGGCCTTGGGCACTGCCAGGGATCCAGGGGCAGCCCCAGCTGCTCTGGGCACCCTGTGCCAGGGCCTGCCCACCCTCCCAGGAAGAACGGGGCAGAGGCTCTGCTCAAGGGAATATCAAACCCAGCCCTGCAGAGGATGAGCAGCAGAGAAGACCAGGACGGCAGCAGAAGTGTGAAGTGGCCAACAATTATTTGTTGTTTCTCAAAACACAAGAACAAAGGGTTGTCAGAAAATAATTAGAGAGTGGGTGCAAAACAAAGAAAAGAAAGTAATTTTTCACATAGTGCATAATTAAAGTGTGGAACTCATTACCACAGGATGCCGTGGGAGCCAGACACATAAATGGATTTGAAAGGCAATTAGACAAATTAATAGAAGAAAAGTCCATCCAAGCCTATTAAACACAAAGCCATGGATAGGACTATTGACAAACCCACACCAGCACCTCTCTCTTCCCGTGGTTATCTTGGAAATGCCATTTCCCAGCTCCAGAGGAAAGGCAGCACCGCCCGTGCCGCTGCAGCCAGCGCCGGGAACGGCCGGGAATGGCACGGAATGGGTGGGAATGGCCGGGGACGGCCGGGGATGGCCGGGGATGGGTGGGAACGGCCGGGGATGGCCGGGGATGGCCGGGGATGGTCGGGTCCCTCCCAGCCCCTGCGGGGACACACCTGGAGCTCCCTGGGACAGCCGGGTGTCACCGCAGAGGGAAACGAAACGCTCCCGGAGCACCGAGGTGGCTGTGAACGGATGGCGAACGCTCACAAAGAGCACCGGGAACGCCAGCTTGGGAAATGCCAGCACTTGGGGGAAATGAAAACGCTGCCGACTGTTAAAGACTTCAGCTGAGTGACAGAATGGTTCAGGCTGGAAAACCCCACCGAGCCCATCGAGCCCCCCAGCACTGCCCAGGCCACCACCGCCCCGTGTCCCCAGGTGCCACATCCTCAGGGATTTAAATCCATCCAGGGATGGGGACTCAGCCCTGCCCTGGGCAGCTGTGCCAGGGCTGGACAGCCCTTTCCAGGAAGGAACTTTCCCGGTATCCAACCTGAGCCTCCCCTGGCACAGCTGGAGGGTGTTTCCTCCTCTCCTGCTGCTTTTTCCTTGGGGGAAGAGGCCGAGCCCCCCGGGTCCCTCCCAGCAGGCGGGAGCAGAGCTCCCTGCAGCTCACCTTGGCCACAAGACAAGTCCATCCCAGCAGCTGGACGCTGGCAAGAACGCATTTCCCACTCTATCCCAGCGGGAAACATAACCTGGGGCTGCCTATTGGTGTTTCTTATGTGGTAACAATAAATGCTCTTTCCAGTCCTTATTAAAGAAATGAGAGAACTGAATTCTGCGAAGGTTTAAATCTTTCCTGATGACAGTGAGAGATCCCGACCTCCCAGCACAGCCCAAGCACTGCACGCTGTTATTGTGCTGCTGTGTTTTCACTTGGGGGAAAAAATTACAGCTCGGGTTGTTTTGCCACATTTAAAGAACGCCACTGAATTCAAAAGTGTTTTTCTTGTAATTTAGAATTTACACAGGAATAAAACAGCAGCGAGTATCAGTGCTGGATTCCTGACACTGCGTCCTGCCCAAGTGAGGAGAGCTGAATGCAAACCCTTCTACAGGCACCCACTGAAAAGCAAAACAGGGAAAGAAAAATTACAGCTCCAAACCCTGCCTGTGTACGTGAGCATTTTTCATTAAAACATATTGACTTTTGGATACTTTTATCTTAATTTGCAAATTCCAGCAGGAGAAGCTGACTCTGAGACATGCTGAGCTGAAAAATGAAGATGTGAAATCTGAAATAGTGCTCCTGGCAAACCTTCTGCTTCCACAAACACATCCCAGGCTCTGGACTTCCCACCAGTGCTGTGTCCCAATCCCATTCCAGTTCTGTACCTTGGAAAGCCACGGCAGGAAAATGCTGTAAGGCCTCCTGGGTGCGTAAAAATACAAATGCAAACACCAGCCCACCAGCTGTATTCTCTAATTTAAACTAAACAAAAGGTTTTATTTCTGATCAGTTTTTTGTTTTCACAATGGCACCTCTGATTTTCTAAACAGTTCCTTTGATTTTTTATTATATACAGATATAACTTAATATCGTAAAGCTCTTCACAGATCTGCCATGTAAAAGGCTGTGATAGTTTTTTTCTAACATCTCTGCAATGCTGATTAGGAATAAATAAATGAAAAATGCTCCCACTAAATTCTGCATATTTGGGTTTATACTCAGCAAGTGTGGGTTTCGCTTCTGGCTTCAACAGCATAATTGCTTTTTTTAAATTAATTTGCAGGCCTGCACAAGTTGGGTCATCTCCTGGTTTGGAGCAGAAGAACTTCAGTGCATAAAATATAAAAATTCCAGTTTTGTATTATTCCCCCTTCTGGGATGGGTATGAGCAAATGACAATTACACCTGGTGTTTAAACAGGTAAATCCAGGTTTGTGCCCCCCTGAAGCGGCTCTGGAACGCTTGTGCCCGATGATGGACAGCGAGCTGCCTTCACTAAATGGAACTGGAGCCTCCTGGAGGTTTCCAGTAACTTCTTAATTACAGCTTGATGCTGCTTCCTAGCCCTGGCAGAGCTGGAATTTCCCCTGTAACGGGAGCGTTCCACATCCCGCCTCTCCTTCCGCGCGGGGCGCTGCCAGGCGGCCGTGGAGCCGCAGCCCGGCAGCTGAGAGCGCAGCAGGGAAGGTTTGGGGCAGAACAGGGTTCCCTGCCGTGTTCCCAAAGCGCTGCTGTGCTGAGAGAGGTGCCAGGGACCCGCGAGGCGTGCCAGGGACCCGCGAGGTGTGCCAGGGACCCGCGAGGCGTGCCAGAGACCCGCGAGGCGTGCCAGGGGCCCGCGAGGTGTGCCAGGGACCCATGAGGTGTGCCAGGGACCCGCGAGGTGTGCCAGGGACCCGCCAGGTGTGCCAGGGACCCGCCCGGTGTGCCAGGGACCCGCCAGGGGTGCCAGGCTGGGCCGTGCTCGGGCGCTGAGCCCCCGGGACAGAGCCCTGTGCCAGGCTCCTGCCCTGCCTGCGAGGGGGCTGCGCTCTGCCAGCGTCTGTGCCCTCGCCTTGGGGCCGCAGGGAGGTCTGGAGGCAGAGCCAGGGGGGACGGAGGGCTGGGAAGGGTCACCGAGCTCCAAACCGCTCTGGTAAGCAGCAGAGGGTGGGAGGGGAGGGTGCAGCCGGGAAGCAGCTCTGGAACTGGGGCCCTTGCAGTGACAGGAGATGGGGAAATGGCCTGGAACTGAAGGAGAGTTCTTTGGAGATGAAGAAGAAATCCTTCCCTGGGAGGGGGGGCAGGCCCTGGCACAGGGTGCCCAGAGCAGCTGTGGCTGCCCCTGGATCCCTGGCAGTGCCCAAGGCCAGGCTGGACACTGGGGCTGGGAGCAGCCTGGGACAGTGGGAGGTGTCCCTGCCATGGCAGGGGTGGCTGTGGATGAGCTTTAGGGTCCCTCCAACCCAAACCAGCCTGGGATCCATGACTTCCTCATCCTGGGACTGGAGCTCCCTTCCTCACTGCTCCCCTCCCCGGACACTCTGCAGCAGAGTGGCTCAGCCACGCTCCTTCTGCCACTCACAAATCAATAATTCCCAATCCCTATAATGCCCAGAATCTGCTTTCAGGCTGAAGGAATTAATCCTGATTGTAATTACCAGGAACATCAAATGAAATACTAATTCAGCCCGTTCATATTTCCAGCCTCAGTCTGGCCCGAGTGCACAAAGGGTGACATTTAGGGAAGACAATATACAATGCTCCATGGCGAAATCCTGATGTGCAGCAACTTTCTGGCTCTGAAGGGTTGTACGGGCTGTATTACAAGCTCACAGTATAGGGCTTTAAGAGATACGGAAGGTGACATTTCATTCTTGTTCTCTGGAACATTTCTGTTTGAATGGAATTCTTTCCTAAAGAAAATATCAAAAAAGAGGAGTTTCGAATGACATTTCTAGCACTGCAAAGCTTTGATTTCAAATGCACAGATCCCAGCCCCTGAGCTTCAGAGCCTGGGGGGCTGACAGGCTGACTCCCAGCCAGACCTGCAAGATCTGGAGTAAATTATCACCACCTTTGGGAATTATCTTGGTGCAATTTAACCTGGTCATAGCATTAGTGACCAGTTAAGTAGTGAGAAATTAGCAAACCGTTTCAAAAGGCTGGCAAAAGTATTTCCAGATTATGAGCAGCTGTTCCAGGAAGTCAAGAAAAGCTGGGATACTCTTCAGATGTAGAAATGTGACACCCAAACCTGAACCCTTGTTCTGAGAGAGTCCCTGGAAGAATCCAGGTGAGTTCTGCTCGAGGCAGGAATGAAACAGCTTGGACTGACCCTGTGCTTCCCAAACAGAGCCTGTGTTTCCAGTACTCCTGCTGGAATATTCAGTGTCATGGTGGCTTTAACCAGGGAGGTCAGGGAAAGGTTCTGTCCCCAGAGGGTGCTGGGCACTGCCCGGGCTCCCCAGGGAATGGGCACGGCCCCGAGGCTGCCAGAGCTCCAGGAGCGTTTGGGCAGCGCTGCCAGGGATGCCCAGGCTGGGATTTGGGGTGTTGGGGTGTCTGGGCAGGGCAGGAGCTGGATCTATGACCCCGTGGGTGCCCCCCAGCCCAGGACATTCCAGGATTTATGACTGACAAGGCTCAGCAAAGGCAGTGTGACGATCCCTGACCCGAGCTGGTTCTGTGGGAGAGCCGGGCAGAGCCTTGGGCCCAGCTGGATAACAATGGCTCTTTCTGCTTCAGAAGGCTCTGGAATCCAAGTGTTCTAAGCCAGGACGAAGCACCCTTTAGCCTGGGCTCTGTAACGTGGTGCCACACCCTGGCGAGGTCCATCAGGCACTCTGGAATGGAATTGCACAGGCTGCTGGAAAGGGAAACGCAGCCCGATCCCCCTCTGGCTGATGGTCTGAAGTAATTAGACCGTTGTTTGTGCACTTCTGCAATTACAGTTATTAGCAAAAAACAAAATATAATGCTAATAACCAAAACAATGCAGCGGGGAGGTACTTGGTGTTCATTAGCTCAGAACCAACACAGCCCCGCTCCTGGGAGGATTGCACTGGCAGTCCTGCCCATTAACGGGCTGTTCCTCACTCCCGAGAGCAGAAATACAGGCTAATTTATTACCTCTGACCAACATTTTATCCAGATTTCCCTGCTGAGACGGTGCTGACGCTGCCGGGGTGCAGGCCCTGCAGCATGAGTGAGGGGCGAGCACTGCACACACACACACAAAGCTTTCAACTCCTAACTCCTGAAAACCAAGGAACGCTCCACTCTGTGTCCAAACTCCTCACTCTGCACTGAACTCCCCCGTTCCATGGGCACTAAAGCTCCCTGTCCTGGCAGAGTAAAGCTCCTCCTGCGCCTTCTCACCCTGTGCCTCGGGGGGAGAGCACCAAAGGAATCCTCAATTTACAGCAGGGAATTGATGGGGGTCAGCAAACCCCTGTCTGAGGGAGAGTTCATTTTATATCGCGAGGCAACTCACAGAAAACACGGGAATACAGCCCAGTAAACATCGAATACAGCCCAGTAAACATCTTTATACTCAGCAGAACCTGGTGGGGTGTGTGCACACACCTGACAGGTTAATTAAATACAGAACTCCTGAATGGAAAAGAAACATTTTGCATGGTCCAGAGCAAATCATTTCCAGTTTCCAGGTGCTGAACACACATTCCCTGGCAAGTTCTGTTAATACCCTTCAGCAAGGGAAAAGGGGGGACTGGGAAAGAAGAGAGAGCACAGACTCCTGCTCAGGGGGCCAGGCCTCACCAGGCTCTGGGGCACCTTAAACCCACAAAATCCAGACCCCAGAGCCCCCGTCCCCAACACTTGGGATCCTGGATCAGCCCCGCAGGGCAGGGCCTGGCAGCGGCTGTGCCCATGGGGCACACAGGACTGGGGGCAGAGCACAGCCCCAGCTCCCCCAGCACAGTCCCACGGGACAGGGGTCGGGATGGCTTTCCCAGGACCTGGCTCAGGTCCCTTCCCTGGGGAGGTGTGGACGTGGCACGAGCTGGGGCTGGCAGCTCTTTGCAGTGACTTGCAGAACCTCATCCACTTCCCCTCCGAGGGCAGAGGCATTTGCCCATAACTTTGTGTCCCTCCAATTATGCCCGAAGTTCCTGGGAAGGTGGCACTGACTCATTCCTGACAGAGCCCAGGATCCCAAAGGGACCCAAATTATTCCTTGCACAAGGCTGGTTTGCCTCGGCAGCAAAATGATGAAGAAGGAATCAAATCTAAGCTTGAGGGAAATCTTATGGTCAATAATACATTATTTATGTTTAAAATTAGTTCCTCATGTATGTCATTAGCATAATTGCCCTGGTCTGGGCCAGGTCCGGGCACGTTCCCTCACGGAAATTAATCCAAGGCAATCACACGGAATTTACCTGGCTGGGAATGAATCCCCCCGGTGTTTCCAGCAGTGGGGGGGTAACAGCCCAGGGCTGAGGGAAATCACTGCACAGCCCCCACAGAAACACCTCCAGCTCCTACAAATCTGCAGGGTCTGATTCCCTATTGCACCTCCTCCCACGGTGTCCTCTTACTGCCTTGGGGTTGGGCTTTACCTTTTTCCTTTCTCTCCCTGGAAAGAACAGCCCTCACATAATATTTAATGTAAAAAATACCTGCCCCGTTTTCCAGCTGGCTGCCTCCGAGCTCTTCCAGTGTCCCACACCCGCCCCACCCCTCTGCCAGGGCTGCCACATTTCCATCACTTCTGCTTTCAATCCCGGGCTCCCACCATCCCGGGGATTCCTGCCATCCACCAACAACCCCTCTGTGTGTTTCCACCTTTGAGGCTGGGGGCAGGACTGGTGTAAAATCAAACCCGGTATTTGCTTTTCCAAAGACCTGTGCACGTCCATGATAAGCTCATTTCTTCCCCCCTTCTCCCTTTTTTGAAGTTTGCTCCCCAAACTGAGACCCACATGCCACTGGCTGCCCCTCTGCAAGGTGGGAATGGCATTTCTAAAGAGATCAGCTGAGGACATCAAATAGTAAAAGCCTTTGCAGGAAAGAAATTTCCGCTGTTTTTGAAGCATCAGATCTCTCTAAAAGCACTTCGAAGACAAAAGGAAAGGATTTGGCCCCAGCTTTGAGAAGAGGGACATAAAGATGAACTTGTTAAGCCTCTGTTGGCTCTGTGAGGGGCTGACACGGAGTGATCTCCCTCCAGCACCAGGAACTCCCCACATCAAAGGTCACCACTGCTGCCCTGCCAGGCTTCGGGACACAGGGACGCTCTTGTTCTCCAGAATGCCAGAACCATGAATTCCAGAAGGAATGGCTTTGATGACTCCAAACTGTGCTCCGCACCAGTCAGACTCACACGGTTTCTTGTTGCTTCAGTGTAACACACAAAAAAGGGGCATATTTTCAATCAAGAATAATTAATTTAAAAATCAGCATTTCGAAACACTTAATGCAGCGTTTGACCCCGTGAAACACTGAGGAAAAGCCATTTAGCCAATTGTATTGAAAACTAGCCTGGCAAAATAAATGCCATCGTTCATATTTGGATTAAACCTTTAGTTCCTCCATGTGATTTCATCTGAAATACCAAAGTTCGGTGTCTCCGTGGTTATCCAGCGAGCGTTTCACTCCAGGGAACGCGTTCCACAGCTCCTCCTGGTACTTGTGACCAGTCCATGGGCAGGCTGCAGTGCCTGAAATCCTCCAGTCTGCTCAGCTCTGTGGCACAGCGATTCAAACCCATGGATTGCAGATGGACTTCTCATGACTCGAGGAATGTGTCCAAGGAAGGGCTGGCCGTGGCACTCAGGGCTCTGGGCTGGGGACAAGGTGGGCATCGGGCACAGCTTGGACTCAATGTTCTGGGAGGGCTTTTCCAACCTCAGGGATTCTGGGATTTCACCAAATCACATCAGGTTTTATCTGGCCAGGACAGGATGGTCTAACCCAAACACAGCTCCAGAATATCTATAGAAATCACGCTGTGATCTATGGAAGCAATTTTTGCACTTACACGATACTTTCAGCACAGAAACAACAACCAACTACTGGCAGTGTTTTGGTCCTGCTCCCAAACCCTTGCTCCTCCAGGAAAGCACAGCCAGATCCCCACTGGCCCTGTCCACGTCCCCATTCCATATCCCTCGTGGCAGCCTGCAGTGCACCCTGTCCACGTCCCCATTCCATATCCCTCGTGGCAGCCTGCAGTGCACCCTGTCCACATCCCCATTCCATATCCCTCGTGGCAGCCTGCAGTGCACCCTGTCCCCATCAATCCATGTCCAGATCCACCCCAGCCAGGACTCCCTGTGCTGGTGTCACTGAGGTGCCACCCGCAGTGCTGGCACAGAGCCCTCAGCATCCCCCTCTACTCCACGGCTGCCCTCACCCAGATGAATCAAACACTCCACTCCTTTTTAAGGAGTGCTTGGCTCACTTCCAGAACTGTTAAATGTTTTTCCAGAGGCCTTTGATACAGCATGAACTGTCTTTTTATCATAAACACTGTCACAGGTTTGAGTTGCTGCTCTGCATCCCATTGTTTATCATCTCCTGAATCCACGCCGGTCACTGGGCTTGCAGCCCTTCCTTCGTGTTCATTCCTTCCCCACACAGCAACAGCTTCATCCCAGAACAACTTCTTAATGGAATCGTTTGAAAGAAAAGTTCCTGCACTGCACATTTCTCATTACTGACAAATCAGCACCTTGCCAAAACGGTCCCAAGCAGACACTCCAGTACCTTCATAAAATTGTATTGGATAAATACAATTAGTAACCTCACATCATTTTCTGAAGGTGTTGGCATCACTCTGTGATTCATCCCGGGGACCAGAGATGATCTGTGTCAGAAATGCACCCGCAGAAAGCAAACTGAGGAGCAGTGACTGCAGCACTGGGGGCAGGCTAGGGGAGCACCGTGGCTGCTGAGGCACCCCAGGAAGGGTCGGGGCTCCCACGGCCCTGCAGCGGCACAAACACCCCTGCTCCAGGAGGAGGCACCTTCCTCACGTGCTCCACGGTCAGCTGGGAAACACGACCTTTCCCTGTTCTCAGCAATGGAAGTGGATCCTGCTCCAGCACCTCCCGACCCCAGCACTTCCCAGTCCCAGCACCTCCCGACCCCAGCACTTCCCAGCCCCAGCACCTCCTGACCCCAGCACCTCCCAGCCCCAGCATC